>MNAD01001664.1:34840-50678 GCA_001895945.1 Trametes pubescens
CTCTCTCTCTCTCTCTCTCTCTCTCTCTCTCTCTCTCTCTCTCTCTCTCTCTCTCTCTCTCTCCTACGCTCTCGTCCGCTTTCACTGCATATGTTGATTTGTATTCATTTTCCTCGCTTTCACGGACCCCTCATGTATATTAGGAATGCTCGCCTTGCTGTATATTGTTGTACTCCCTGCTGTAACTTTTAGGAACACATATCACTAAACAGCTTTCATTCCCGACACCGATTGGAAGACTTCGGGGGCAGCTGGATACTATACTTCGAGCACCATGGCGGCTAGCTGTACTTGAAGTGGAAACAGGACACGCTAGTCGAGAAATAGCCTTCAGCTTGCCGCGTATGCATCTCGCCCTTCATACTTCACGTCAAGGCTCGCGTCCGCGACCGAACGTGTCTATTATAGTACTACACGACACGTATGGAGAGATACAGGTACAATCGTCGGCGAAGCAGATGTATGCCGCCAAGTTCGAGCTCGTGGAGTTCGAAAGCTGCGAGCGCCCCCGTATTGCGGTGCTCCCCAACGCACACCAAGACGCGATGCTATGGTTAACGTTCATCTACCGAGTGCCCGACGACCGTTATGAGGAACGAGTCTTTCTGGTCAAGACTAGGGGCGCGTCCATAAGACGTGCGCCTCACGCTCCCCTCCACATAGATAGGCACTTCCGACGCGATGCTCCACCCTCCAAGTCAAATCCACATGAACTAGAACCGGAGCTGTACGTGCGATGCGAGGCCCGTAACTGGCACACTGTCGCATCACCTGCAGAACGGTACTGCGCGCGCCACGCACATCCACATTCGCGGTCTCTCAGGTACGACACCCGAGTCTCCGAGTGTGCGCACGCCGTGATCCTCCGGCGACTCGCGAAGATTCCTCGGTATCTCGATATACTGAACGCCTGTTCAACGTGCAAGTTTCGTCCTTCGCCATCGCCGCAGTCGATGTCCGACTGATGGCTCCTTGGCCTTGAGGTCTTAGGTACGTTTATGTCGGCTGGCGTCGTTGCTCGCTCGGCGCAAACTGATCCAAAGCTCAAATGGGTCTCGAAGGGCAACTCACAGTCGGCTATCGGCAGTATGGCGCAGCCCAACAAGGAGGCTTCCCAATTAGCGTACTTGGTTCATAGCGAGTGAGGTAGTGCTTACCGGCATAGTTCTCGCGGAATTCGTGGGGCGCCGGACGTACTGAAATAGCGCTTACCTTCATAAGATTGTCTACCCGCATGGGGCGAGTCAGTATGTGAATGCAAGTACCGTATGGTATGAGACGTACCTTCGAGCTCGTCGGCGTCCCTTAACTAGGTAATGTAGCGTTGATAATAAGAATGGTAGGATAGGGGGTATACGAATGCAACAATTATTGTATCGTCATTTGAAACTTGTTCTTGTGCATGCCCCTAGGAACAGGGGTGCCGCCGCAGTGGTGCAACTGCGCGAAGGGGGATAGGGGGCGATGACGGTAGTGTAGGGGAAATGTAGGGAGGAAATCGGGGGTAACGTTGATGTACTCACCTCTCCAGCATACCTGCTATCTGAGCCCCCAAACCAGTACCTCTGACGAGCTTCATGAACGTGCTGTCGCGAGTGGCGATCTGCTGAAGGGCGGAAGGGGATAAACATACAATGTGCCATCCATGAACCTCGTGTTCTCGTTCTGCTGCAGGAGCCTGAGCTGAGAGAGCCAGATGAGACTTCGACGCTCAGCTCAGGAGGTTGAAGACGAGGAACCAGTCCTGACAACGAGATCAGATGAGTGACAGAAGGCAACGGGGCACGCAGAGGGAGGGAGAGCATCTCGCAGACGGGCTCAGGACGCGCGGAGAACGACTGGTCGAGGGCGAGACAGCCTAGCGAGCGAGGAGAGGGAGAGAGGATAAAGGGGAGGTTTTGTGCGAGGTTCACGTCCTCGGCGTATATATACGCTGGCAGCTTCTGGCCCAGGCGTGCTGAGTGAGCCCGATCACATCGCGCAATGGCATGTGAAGAATGTGGCTAGATTCAGCGCCTAACAGCCCTCGCCTCTCAACCATGCAACCCTTCCTCGAATCTCTGGGCTCTCGACGACTCTCCAACATGCGCTCGACAGTCTCGGGAATGCGATAGTTGCCGGAGCGCACAAAGCAGCGATCTGCGAGACCCGCCACCCGCGAAGACGACTGGATCTAGTAGATCCTGACACCATGCCACGTAGCAAGACACAAATGTACGTCTGCCTCTCATGATTGCGAGTCTCTCCTGGGCACACGGAAAATGAGGAGACGAAACCTCGAATTAGCCACACTTGGGTGACACGTATGTGCTCCAGACCGCCCACTCCGCGGCCTACACGAAAACACGCGGCGTGGGCGTCTACGAGCTCAACATCGATAGGCGCGTATGCCCTGATGACGCGATGGTACGAGAACCCACACCAAGAGAATAGCTAAGAACTCACCAGGCAGCCGTCGCCATGTCGCGTGCATATGATGCATCCAGCACAATGCGTTATTCACGAACATCGAGCGAATCATGGATTGGCTGCATATTCTCCTCGTCCTCGGTCGACCCCTTGGCCTTGTCGCCTTCGCGGCGTGTCTTCCATATTGCGAAAGGAGTTTTGCATTGGTGACAATTGGCCTCCGTGTCGGCGCATCGATGGCGACAGGTATGCATGTGCTTATGACGGGGTCTCGGAACATGCTCCTTTCGAGTAATGTTCGAAAGCAAGCTCGCTAGGACAAAAAGCCTAGTGAGTGTAGCTGCGGTCGCATAAATTCACCAAAAACACTCGCCTCGTGACTGACATCATCGCAGTATCCTTGGTATACCGCCCTCTAAGCCGCGGTTATGGGTGCAGGGAGCGTTTGGAGGCTCGTGCGCGGCGATCAGGCGATCGCAGTCGTGATTCGCTCCCCGCCGTCCACGACTTTTCCTGCAATCGAAGCCAAACAAACATCAGCTTTGAAAAAGCAAACAAGTGATAGTTAGTGTGCACAAACTATGTTCGTTAAGTGAAAGATGAAGGTCAGTCTCGGGTTTAGCGCCCTCGATGTTGAACGTCGTCTGTCGGCGATAATGGACGCCACACTGTCGCCGCATTGTCCTCGTTAAAGGCCATACGTCCTGTTTTGAAGTAGTAATCAAACTGTGGTGGGTCCATTACGCTCCTGTATATCTTATAAAGGGATGAGCTCGACGCGACTTCGACGGAACTTGCTTACCGAACCCCCCCAGCGACGTCGAATTCTCTGGGCTGTTCATCTCTCTGTTGATGCTGGCGTTCGTACTGTCTTGTGCTCTGGGGCTGGGGATCTGTTTGCCTTACGCGCACGACGACACCTGGACAGCGACCAGTTTCAGTACAAATCAGCGAGCAAAGTCTAACCACAACTCTACCGCGGCCTTGACATTCGCCCATCGACCCCGCGCGTTTGCATTCGCCATGACCATGTTAATCAGAGCTCCAGGAGCACGCAGATATGCCGGGTTGAAGGCTGCATGTTTGAGCGCTATGTATCCGCGCGACGCATCGCGGTTAGCGGGGAGAGTCCGGGGTAGCGGGCCATGGGTCGTACCTCGCGCCGGAGGAGTGCCCTGGTACGTCGCATACACTTCACAATCTTTCGTATGCTGACCTGCGACCAGGGAATGCGGCGCGGCGTGGTTGGCGAATGCGTCAATGTGGCTGAAGTTGAAGTTGAGGTCGAGTGCGTCGAGAGGTCATGTCAGGCGCCGGGACATTTGACGCTGGTCCGCGGAGCCATAATAGGCGGAGTTTTGATCTGTTTGTGTCCCACTGTTCATTCTGCACATACTGTCCGCCACACAACGTCCCTTCGACATTCCCTGCTCTCACTACGCTGCGAACCCCACGCTCCACACACCCCTCCCCTCCTATATTCAGACATGGCATCCAGCAACGGATTCGATGGGTACAACCTCGCGCCCGCATTCACATTCCCCGAGCAGCAATCATTCGCAAACCTGCACTCTCCTGTCGACGATCCCCTGCCCGAACCGTGGCCGCCGGCGGTAAGTATCCGACGTTATCACTGTACGGATGTGAGCGACCGTGCTCATCGCTCACAGGCCAACAAGTGGGTATTTCCCACGACGCTCTGCATTCCTCCCGACCAGCCTGGAACGTCACAGCTGCCGGCCGAGGACCAAGGATGGCCGCCGCTCGACGAGGGATACGCGTCCAGCTCCCTCTCCCCTGCCCCCGACCTTTCCTGGGGCGGTATCCCTCTTCCCTCCACGACGTTCACGGGGTCGTCGAGATCCACAGCCCAGGACAATCAGGCAAATCAGGAGGTATGTGGCTAACCTGACTTCAACACTCGCACGACTGACTTAAATTTGACTGCGTAGCCTTACAGGTTCGGTCTGCCCGCACACGATGGTCCCGCGTCCTCGTCGAACTACATTTCTCGTCCGATAGAATCCTTCTCCCAGCTCTCGCCAGAAGATACGCCTGGCCGCCTGACACACCGCCGCAACCGCCCGCCCTCTGGAGCCGAGAAAGAAAACCCCTCGCCAATCGCGGCTCGCGACGCGATTGACGAGAACTCCTTCGGGCTGCGCCTCCACTACTCGCCCAGAGCTGGGGCGCAGGAATGGGCGGGAGCATCATCTGGCTTGCATAGCGACGCGGAGTTGCTCGAAAGCACGCAGATCATCGCGGCGTTGCCCACAACATCTCAGCCTTCTAGAAGACGTGTGAACATCGCAGACCCTTCATCTCTCCCCGCCAGTCAACCGACCATCGTTCCCACCACAAGCGGACCAACAGCAGCTGCGCGATCGCGAAGGAAGGTCCCGAACGCCGTCGCCGGTCCCTCGCGATTAGCCCCCATCACCCCGAGCGAGACGACGGTTGAGGCTGAGGCCACCACGGTGATCGAGTTGCGGAGGAGCAGCCGGAAGCGGACTGTCCCCGCCAACGGCTACGCCGAGGCCGCCGTACTCCCGCCTCCCCCTCCAAAGAAGCGGAGGGCCGCCAACGGCACGGCTGCGAAAGCGCGAGACTCAGCTTCCACCATGGCCTCCTCGGCGGAAGAGTACAGACCAGTCGCGGGGCCGTCCCGCCAGGCAGGTAAGAGCGCGGCGTCGTCTCCGGCGGCGAACCCTTCGGCGAGGAAGGCGCGTTCTGTTGCGGTACGTACCAAGGCCAAGAGGCCGCGACGCACCCGCGAGCGTGTCGACAAGCACAAGGTGCCAGATATGCCGTCGCTTCCCTGCGACGTCGTCGGGTGCACGAGGGTCTGGGATCCGTACACGCACGATGAGAACCGGAAGCACCTCCAGAAGCACTTCGACGCCGGGGACTTGGAGAGCGAGGCGGGCTTGGTCTGCGTACTCGATGTGTGCCAGGAGGGCGTGCCGGGGAAGGACCTGCTCAGGCATATGGAGGAGAACCACATCGGCCTCCCATACCTCTGCCCAATCCGGTGTGGATGGAGGGCGTCCCGTTCGAGTCGGCAGACGCAACATATGCATACGGCGCACAAGGGGGTCGAGTGGGAGCCGTGATCGGTAAGTGGTCTCGGGCGTTCTCGTTGGACTCTATGCTGACACCTTCTTCCAGTGCTTCCTCGCGACATCCTTATCCCGGAAGTTCTACTTCAACAATGTATACTCTACTGTAAATAACGAAATTGAAGATACCTCGGAACCGCGCCTGTGTATAGGATTGTCAAGATTTCCGCTGCTTCGGCTCCATTGTACACTGACAATGTCAACGTCCTGTGATACTCGTAAGCATATTCGACTCGTACGACTTCACTCATTGTGGCCGCGCTGCCTCTTTAAGCCGAAAGTTCTCCAGAATTTGGCGTGAGGCCGGCCGATGCCACAACGGCGCTGTGGCAGACGCACGCCGAGACACAACATTGACGCTGACGCGCCATACGCCATGCTCACAGGCACGCCATTCTCTAGGTTCTGTCATCGCACAGTCATCGTCGTACTCATCGGGCGACTCACTTCCTATATAAGGCCTTCGGAGTCGCACTCATGACGCTGAAGTATGGTGAACGCGGTAATCCACTCCTTCAAACACTGCTCTATGTATGGAAGCCACTGGGAACTCGGAAAAATGACGCTGAATATCACTAGCATGGAAGTCGACCGACACCTTCGATGCTACGTTCATGGGAAGGTGGTATGATTTTTGCCTCGCGGCCTCGATAACAGGAGAAAGACATGTCCAGGGCACCTGTCCTTACGAAGGAGGTATGTTCTCCAAAGTTGCGCACACTCGTTGATCCGGAAACTTATAAAGAGGCGTCATATCTAGGCTTCAGTGCACAGTCGACCCTACACCCTATTCTCGCACGAAACCGTCCCTCAATGATCTCAGAAACTGCTGCCTTCTGTGCTATTGTCTCCATCGGCATCACGCTGCTACTACACCTGCGGCGGGGACGTGTAGGCGGGCATCTCCCTCCAGGGCCCCCGCCTCTCCCTTTATTTGGCAACTTGTTCGATTTCTCCCCCAAGGAACTCTGGTTGCATGTGACATCGCAGTGGGCTCATAAGCACGGTGTGTGTCATTCACGCCTTCTACGATGGCACGTTTTCTCAGCCGCTGCCGTGCAACAGGAGACCTTGTCTATCTGACGGTATTCGGCCAGGGGATTCTCTTCTTGAACTCTATGGAACCTACTCTTGAACTACTCGAAAAGCGTGGCGCAACGTATGCAGATCGGCCGCAAACGGCGATGCTGTCTGAACTGTATGTGTTTAATTCCGATCAGGCACGTAATCTTCTCTCATGATTTCTCTAGTTGCGGTTGCGATAATATCGTGCGTACGGCGAGAGCCGGAACGTTCCCAAGGCACTTCTGACTTAGCAGATTTATTAGGTCGCCTTCGCTGGATACGGCACCGCTCACTACCGACGGCAGCGTCGACTGCTACACGCCGCCCTAGGCCCAGCAAGTATTCCCGCATATCAGCCGCTCATCACCGCCGAGGTCGCCACCCTTCTAAAGAGACTACTAGACTCACCCGAGAAGTATATAAAACATATACAGAGGTATGCGTTCCCTCGCTGTGGAGATCCAAAATGCCTGATAGTGTATGTCAGTTACACCGGCGGGCAAATCATGTCCATTGCATATGGATACACGATTACCGAAAACGATGATACACACCTCCGGCGCGCCGAAGAACTCCTTGACATCGTTGCTAACCGCATCCTAGGCCCAGCTGGTAACGTTTGGCTCGTGGATCTCTGCCCTTCCCGTACGCGTGCTTGTCGTCGCCAAAATGCATGATGTCTGATGTGCATTCACTCACAAATCCAGTGAAATACCTGCCCACTTGGTTACCCGGTACGGGATTCAGACGCAAGGCTGCGGCTTGGAAAGCGCAGATCGAGAAGTGCACTGACGAGCCGTTCGAGTGGGTGAAAGAGTGCATGGTCAGTACTGACGGCGCATTTCATTTCATCCCATTGATTGACATGCACGCTGTCGCAGAGATCAGGCACGGCTACGCCATGCTACTGTACAAGACTGCTCGACGAAGAGACTGGCGCCGGCGCTGTCGACAAACAGTACGAGGCAGACATAAAGTGGACTGCCCAGGCCATGTACTTGGGTATGACATCTTCACAGGCCCCTGCTCGCAGTTGCTCACTACACCCACGCCATAGCCAGTATCGACACGGTGGGCACATTTTTCCTTCGCACACTCTAAGATACCTGACC
Source organism: Trametes pubescens (assembly GCA_001895945.1). NCBI lineage: Eukaryota > Fungi > Basidiomycota > Agaricomycetes > Polyporales > Polyporaceae > Trametes > Trametes pubescens. The sequence goes on from MNAD01001664.1 coordinate 42,546, forward strand.
ATTTGCAATTGACAGACGCTGGCCTTGCTTACCCATTTTGTTCTGGCAATGGTTCGAAAGCCAGAAGTGGTGCTTAATGCTCAGGAAGAAATCGATAGTGTGACAGGAGGGTCCCGCCTGCCTACCTATGACGATCGTGGTGCTCTTCCATACGTCAACGCCATCATGAGCGAGTGTATGCGTTGGACCTGCCCGGTCCCTTTTGGTCAATATCCCTCTCATCTTTTCTATCTATAGCTTGGATTTAACAGACATACAGGGCTCCCACACCAAGCTACAGAAGACGACGTATATGAAGGCATGGTTATCCCTAAGGGCACGCTCGTCTTTGCCAATATATGGCAAGTCTTTCCCGTATATCGCAGCCTGCCTTTCTCATACGGTCCTCACCACCGCATTTTGCGTCAACAGGAAAACGACCCGCGACCCCACGCTCTTCCCTGATCCGGAGTCGTTCCTTCCTGAGCGCTACCTCGACGATGTCGACGAGGCCACTGCGCGTCTGCGCGACCCGTGGAACTACATCTTCGGATTTGGGCGGAGGTTCGTCATCGTCGCATCATTGAACATGTATGTGAGCTTACTTCTGCGCCGTGTCTCCACCACAGGAAATGCATAGGAACACATCTGGTTGACTCGTACCTCTGGCTGGCCATCGCGTGCATGCTCGCTACGTTCGACTTCGCCAAGGCCACGGACGCCGATGGTAATGTCATCGAGCCACATCCCGAGTACAACGATCCTTCTTTTAGGTACGTACATGTTGCGAACGCGAAAATTGCGTCGGAGTAAACTGATTGATATGATTATCGCTCACAGGCTACCAACGCCGTTTCCCTGCGCAATCCGTCCGAGGTCTGGGCATGCGGCACAGCTGGTTCACGAATCCCTCGCTGCATGCGCGTAGTCCATCGTCACAATTCATGCTATACCGCTTGGTAGTACTGTATCGAACCCTTCCGCAGCGGGACACGCGTATTTCAGTCCGAACAGCGAATCGCATAACATTCCATGACAAACGAGGAAAATCAAAGCAACATGTTTGATCGTACTCTACAAGTTACTCACTTCGGCGCATGTTGGTTTCCTTGGCGGCGTCGACCCTCGACAAGGGGCCGCTAAGTACTTATCTCGGGGGCCACGAAAAGGCCTGCGCCTGGAGTAGGCGCACGCGCTGGGCTACACCCCTCCGCGTCGCGCACGCCCTACCCGTACCCCGAGAATCTTGAGGCACACAGTGAATGTCGATAGTCTTTAGGCACGCATGTAGAGATCTAGGAGGACATTATCAGCATAAGGACAGAAAAGACGCGTACGAGCGGAAGACATACAGTGGAGCGGAGTGATATGCGCAGACAGCGCGAGGTCGCCCTGGTCGTATGCCACAAAATGCAGCGTCGTACCGAGGCGATCCGCCCGCGCGTCAGGCCTGATCGCATTCCGCATCAAGCAGCACCGAATCGGGCTGACGCGCGGTATCATCATTCCCGCGACGGGGCACATTGGTCCGGGGTACAACAATCGAGAGGATAGCGAGCGAGCGCACTCGCTGGAGGAACCTGTTGTGTAGTGACGCGTTCATCGCGCGTAGTGAGACAAAAAGACGTACATGTTGCCCTGCCACAGCATGCGCTCGACACATTTCCCTGCGTAGAGGTATGCATCAGCATTCGCAGCCGCCGCGAACAGACGTAAAGGAGACTTACCTGTGAAATGCCGACGTCAGTCGACATGAGCGTAGTTCGCTTCCCCACCACCGTGAGGCAGCGGATACTAATCCCAAGGGACACGAAGAGGCCTGCACTGTCCCTGTGGAGAACGTCCCCATCCTCACAACGAGTCTACTGCTGTCATGCGGTGCCCTCATAACTACTGGTAGACGGATTTCTCCCCTCACAGCGGGCTCATTACAAGCAGTGCCTTCCTAACTGCTCCGCAGTACTGAAGGCACCGTTCTAGATGGTGCAGAAACGAGGTTGTACTATAGGACCCGCCGTGCGTCGGCCCGCGAGGTCCTGAGCTCATCGCACAACACCCTGCGCGGGGTCCGGAGTCGGCGACTTCGGCACGCGTCCCTACAGCGCGCGCGTCGATGGTACAGGAAGGACTCAGGACTGACTTGGAGATTTTCGGAGAGAAAGCGCTATTTCATAAGGCATACTGAGAGAGGCAGATAAACGGAGATCAATGACAACGCCACCATTGCAAGACATGGGAGGCTTACCGTCCAAGCCCTCACGAGGGTGGCGCGCATCCTGGAGACGGCGCGCGCTGTCGAATGACCTCAGAGGGACCTGAGCTGGTAAGCCTTGACCGTTAGGGTTCTATGCAAAGGGGAGAGGGGCGATCAGGCGTCCTTATATGTTTCGAGGGAGTCCGCCCCGGCCCTCGGCGGGACGGGATCGCGCCCATTTGCGTCAGGTTCCGCAAAGGCTTCGTCCATTCCGGCCGCCTGTGTACAGCGTGTTTCTGTTTTCTCATACTGGTTTTCAGATAGGCGTATTGATGGCAACTCGTGTTGCGCCTTCGCGTTTATCTGAGCACTGCCAGTGCTCTGGCATGGCGGGAAAAACGAAGGGGACGGTCGCCGCCGATGGTGAGGGAGATAATCAAAAACCCGAGTATCATATGGCGCACCTGTGGCAATGTGCAGCGACGATCTCTCAGAAGCACCGTGCCAGAGTTGATATGTGACTTCTGGGGAGCGATGTCAATTGCTACTGAGTCTAAGCTCACTCGCGCCTGCAAACGCTGTCTTCTTGTGCGTTTCTCATACAATTGTGAGGCGCAATGTTAAAAAGTGGAACCTGAAGATATACGCTCACCCTTCGCACTTTCTGGAGACGAGAGGTGCGATGGTCGACGCGCCAAACGAGTTGGAAGGTGCTTGAGAGGAGCCGCAGAGCGCGCGCCGGCCAGCGCGGCCGTGTGTTGTGAACTTGTGGTTTTGTTTGGTCGTGTGGGCGATCGGGCGCTGGCTCTTCATCGGTTCTTGGCCTCCTCGCTCTTCAGGATGCTGCGTCAGTCGTCCATCAAGAGCAAGAGGAGGCAGCCTCGAATTCTGGGATGGTGATGCAGGAACAAGGTCCAGTATCGCGGCGTTCAGGGAGCGGTCCAATATACTTAGGGCAGGCGCGCCCGCTGTCCAATCAGGTTCCGCAACCGTGCGGCCAACGTAGGGCGCCTAATGGCATTCTTCTCGGATCCTCCCTCTTCAGCACTCTGCTTTACGCTCTCGGTGCCCGTTTGCAGCAAGAATACCGAGGTTTAATTCGATACAAAAATGTCTAGAATGCGCTTAAACACCCTCTGCGCTGAGGGGCGCCACCGCCTTAGACGCCTCAAACTCGCTTACGCTGAACACGTGGCACGTAAAAACGGCGGTAAGTCTGCTCTCCATTGCCGTGGATGTTCGGTGAACGCGCGAGACGCGATGGGTTCTTCGATCCGGCCCCTTTTGGTCTTTACACAAGTTCCAAAGTGTTTCCCCGCGGTTTGTGCAAAGACCTGAGGTGGCGCGGGTCGACACAAAGGGCGCCTACTATTTGAGGTTACGACGGAATCGATACATGGGTAACGCGCCTTTTAGGAAGAGTAAAGTAAACGATTATATCACCCATTATGGCTTTGGTCACTTGCGGGATTCTCTTTGAGAAGGGACCCGAGTCTTCGAAGATATGCCGATGCATGCCTCGGTGTGGCGGTCCATGAAAGACATCTGCGAGACGTTTCTGAACGAGAATCGATGATCGGAGTCAGCTGCGAGCACTAAGTAGATAACAAGAATTACGCACCGGGATTGTCTTCACGATGTGAAAGTCGTAAGAGGGTCTCATACCTGGAGCACTCGACGAAGGCCACCCGAACTCGATGATGGCAACCCCGAGGTTGCATCAGTATCCTTTCACGCTATGCGGCTTTTGTAATCAGAATTGGTATATTGCTAGTAGCGCCAACGTGTCTCTGGCGGAGGTATAAGAGGTAAGGAGCTCGATGCGATATCGACAAACGTACTCACAAAACCCACCAGCTGCAGAGATCTTCTACGACTGCTTCAATCTCTCCCTCGATCTCCATGCGATCAGTGTCTTATTCTTCGTCCCTGGATTGCAGTAGGTTTCAAGAACGCGTCGACATCGAACTACGACGAAAAGCATCTCAGCGCCGTTCGGTGACCGACGCTCTAACTACAGGCTTACCGACGCCTTCGCATGTGCTCAACGACTGTACGCTCGACATGGACATTCACTACATGGTATTCAGCAAAATTAGGCACACAGGGATGCCTGCTGCAAATTCGAGCGCGATCCTCCGACAATCTGCATCCCGGTTTGCGGGGAGACGCCGGGGAAGGGGGCCATGGGTCGCAGTCCATCTCAGAGGCGCGTCCAGGTGCGTCAGATACTTCTTCAAAAGTACTGCATGCTGAACTACGAGCAGGGGATGCGGCGCGGCGCGGTTCGCGAAGGCACCAATGTGGTTGGAAGAGTCGAGTGCGTCGAAGGTCATGTACCGCGCCAAAGCGTTTGACGCTGGCCATAAAAGGCAGAGTGTTGATCTGTTTGCACACCACAACTCACTCTCCTCCTATCTCCCATCACACTACGTCTTCCCAACTCCTACACTCCCGCGCCCAAAATCCCATCTTCTATATCCTCACCCCGATATCACGACATGTCCGACTTTGATTTCACCAACCTCCACCCCACGCTGAGCTCCCCGTCCATGGAGCCACAGTCGCTACGCGCATCCGCAGACCAGCTTCCTTTCCTTTGGCAGCCTCCCTCTCCGAAGCCGCAGAGAGTAAGCACTCTAGAAATCGCTTACATGGACGCTTGTGCCAATACCTCACTACAGGAATTCAAGTCGCTGTACAAATCCTGCGTCGACTTCTCCGAGTACGAGAGCCCTTCCGCCATGGCATCCCCCTCCTACCTAGCATTTATCGGTGCCCCAGTTCCTCCTGAATCCGTACGTACGCCATTCGGGTTTCCAGGCTTCACCGGCGACGACGGGAGACGGCAGTTGAAGGTGCGTGGCTGATGAGGTTCAGTACTCTTGCGACTTCGCTGACTTGGACTGGCCTGAGCAGGCCGTCGACTTCCTCGCGATGGAGCACTCACGGCTGTCGTGGGACGATGAGGATTTGGCCTACGATTTCCCTCTCAAGCCTTCTCCCAATTGTGAGTCGAAGGGCTCCGGTCACGCCCCATGTGGCACTCCTGCGCGACGCGAAAAGGAGAACCTTGCAGTGCCTCAAACGCCTCAGGTGACGGCCCCTCACTCCTTCGAAGGGGGAGTTGGAAGCGTTCCTCGCAATCTCCCTGCGGAGCGTCCGGAGGCCCCCTCTCCTGCGCGTCCCTGCAGCGATGTGCCGCAAATTCTACAGGCGAGCTCCTTGCCGTCGCAATCCGTGCCGGGGCTATCACGCTCTTCGAAACCCACTTGCTCGTTCTCATTGACAAGCACACCCTCGGAGACACTCGTTGCTGTTCCAGGGCCCTCCACAAGGGCGTCATCATCGCATGTACCGTCGTCGTCTAGGTCCGCTGCTATCGCCGCGTCGGCGACTCCTTCTCCCTCGGTGTCGACCATTCCCGACAACGCCTCCAACACCAACATGATGCCGATCCTAAGCGAACCGACATTGCGGCGGAGCAGTCGCAAGCGATCTGCAGCGCCAACGGCCACCGATGTCTCCGCACTTCCGCCCGCGAAGAAACCCAAGGTTATCAAAGGCGCGGTGGCAGAGCCTCGGCGGAAAACGTCCGAAGGAGCCAAAGTCCAGGCTACGGACCGTGGCGGCGCCCACAAGACAGCCGTCGCGGGGCCGTCGCGCCAGGCCTCGACTGCAGGGGAAACGCCAGTGGCTCCAGCGGAACCTGAAGTAGAGCTTGAAGTCGGGGAAGTGGAGACCGCGGTGGGAGGTACCCAGAGACCGCGTCGAACCGGCGACGAGGTCAAGGAAGACACCGTGCTCAATCTTCCTAACCACGCGTGCGCTATCGTCGGCTGCCAGCTCAAGTGGAACCCGTACAAGCACGAGGAATCCCGAGCGCATCTAGAGGACCACATTAGGCGCGATGACCTGCACTGGCAGCCTGAGAGCGACGCAGGTCTGATGTGCTTCTTCCCCGCGTGCACGGCGACGGTTCCGGCGGACAAGCTGCTCGGTCATATCGAGAGCGAGCACCTCACACTGCCGTATCTATGCCCCAAACGGTGCGGCTGGAGGACTTCTCGCTCGGGCTACCAGGGGCAGCATATGCGCGTTGCTCATAAGATCAAGAACTGGAAGCGATGATTCGTGAGTGCTTTGCGGTGATCACCATGTTATACTACGTGCTTATGCCTTCGTCTAGTGCAAACTTAGGCTCTCGGCATATCATATGCTTTCAATGTACGATTTGTATACTGTACTGTAGATAACAAAGCTGGACACACGTCGGACTCGTATTTGTATCGTACCCTCTCATATCTGCTGTACTGGTTCTGTTCAACTGGAGTTGGATTCGATCTTGAATGTTCATGACTTCAGTCTCGACGTTTGGTAGCAAACGGGGAATGTGGCCATGTTCAAAACAAAATGATTCAACAACTGAAAGGAGTTTGAAGGTACAAACCATTCGCCGATGAAATCCTCCGCATGCGCCATTGAAGGCTCTGTTTGTGCGACTCTGAATAGGGCTTTCGGAACTGCTCGATGCGCCCTCGCTGGTTTCGTGCACATCGTGTGAGTACCGGGTTGCGTAAGGTGTTTATCAGCGTATCAATAATGTCGTTGACGAAGTAGACAAGACGGCAGTCGATAATGTTTTGGAACAAGCTCCCCTTTGGTGGGTGTCGTACAAAGCCTTGTCAAGACCGTCGTTAAGAAGTTAAAGCTAACTCTTAGGTGGTGGACCAAGGAGAAATAAAGGTCACACATTCGATATTGCCCCTGCTTTCACGCTATTAAACTGATTCCTCCATGACCTGCTCTTCGTCGAAACCGGTTTCTGTATTTTCTCAGAGAACATATAAGAGCATGCGGGTGAGAGAGGGACTCCGAACATCCTCACTACGACGTGAATAATGGTCGGGTCCAAATCCATATGGCGGCGAAAGGAATCCCAAAATCTCCGAAAGACAGTTCCATCCTGGTGCGTTGCGTTTCTCCTGATGTCTTCCTGCTTGCTAAGTACTTCTTAGGAGAGATCAGAGCACGCCTTTCGTCGAGTTCTTGTCAGCGACACCGCGTCCGGAGAGTGTCGAGTGCGTCGATGTTCATCTAAGCGACGAAACCCTGTATTTGGACGAAGCACGCACAGAAGGAGGTCGTTCTGCCTCTTCCAAAGAAGCCCAAGATTCTCGACCGAGCGGCGGCGCATCCCACCGCAAAGCGAAGCACGGAGTCCAGCTGGAAATCGCGCTCGTAGAGGCCTCAGGCTCAAACTGCGATGAAGCTCAAGTGTGCACCTCGTCTCGTCGGGTTCGCGAAATTATCGACGCGCCACTCGATCCGGGCTCTGCAGAAGCCGACACTCGACGCTCCCCCGGATCCAGGCAGCCCTCTATACCTTGATTCCAAAGTCACGAACGTCAATCCCTGGGGTGGGTTCAAGCTGACACATGCCCTGGACTCCACGTCTGAGGATACCGTCCCACCGCCTCTGAAGAAGCGCAAGGTCTCCAATGGACAGGCCGCTCAGCCTTCCGCAGGGCCGAGTACGGCCTCGAGGTCGGGGTCAAGCTCGAAGCCGAAGGTAGTAAAGCCCAAGCGTGCTCCTCGTCGGCCTCGCGGGAATGTCGACGCGCTGCTCGTACCGGACTCCCCGAATATGGAATGCCCTGTGGAGGGCTGCACCGAGGTTTTGAACGCCTCGCGCCGTGCGCAGAACTTGGCCCATCTGGAGACGCACTACCTTGAGCGCGCGCTTCACAACTCGGTCAAGGTAAAGTGCCTCTGGTGCACCGAGGACGACAAGCTTGTTCCCGGGAACACGCTCGTCGACCACGTGGCCCAGGAACATCTTCACGCGAGGTACCGCTGTCCGTACTGGAACAAGGAGGGCGTATTCTGCGCGGAGGTTTTCAAGAAACCGGGATACACGAACGGCCACATGCTAAGGGTCCATGATGCGCCTAACTGGA
>MNAD01001665.1:0-18074 GCA_001895945.1 Trametes pubescens
ATCCGTCTATATCGGCACTACCGTAAAGTATAGGACCCTCTATCTCTACGACAGGATCACGAGCCGACCTCCTCTCTTTTCTCGTAACGCCACAACCTAGACGAACGAGTGGAGCTAAATTTAAAGAATTACGGTGCGCCCTGTTCAAACTAGACTCCGGTGTTAACAACCCACACACGTTGCAAGACCTCTCATATACCTCCTGAGCACTAGTCGCTCGACACCAATCATGCACAATTCCTCTCAATTCACGCACAGTAGCCGGCTTAGGCGGAAACTCACTGTCAATTACACCAGCGCGTAACACATTGTCAGGTACTCGCACCGAGAACAAGCAGAGCGAACCTGCACAAAACGATCCTTCACAAATGTGAGAGGATACCGCGTTTATCACTATCTTCATATCTGCATTGTCTTTCAGGACTATGCCGTGCGACCGCAAGCATACAATGAATACAGATTTCGGCAGTTCAATCATCAAATCTCGAAGAGGAATGCGAAAGAGAACCAGACGCGCAGAATCACCATCCCCAGACGCCAACTCCTCAAAATTCAGAGATGCTCTCACCACGCCTCTAAATTGTACGGTAGTCACTCCTTGTAACAAGCTCACGTCTCCGTAAACGCATCTGTACCACGCTAACCATTTGACGCTTACAACAGCTCCAGAAGCCGGAACATTCGTCCTTAAAGCATCTCGAGAAGGCAACACGAACCAGCTGAACACCTCAGAGCAGTATGCATCACACGCATGACTAGATAACAAACGTTTTAACCCATTGATACTTCGCTGTTCACGCGCGACAACTATGCGATGAGTCTTAGCCAGTGTCAGCAGATACTGGAACGGCAAAACATTGACGAGCAACTCGACAGGCAACGCTACCACCACACAAGCACCACGCTCATCTGGTGTCCCTTCAGAACCAGACACTAACCCGCCGAATTCTAAACATTGGTCAGCACTCAGACGTGCGAGAGAACCACTAATTACGCGGCAACGAAGCAGGTCGCCAACGCGAACCTGAGGCGAACGACGCCCAGAACCTCCGCCTTTCACGGCCCAATCAAAGTCTGCAGCTCGAGCGTTGCCCATGCGAGACTGACGCGTCTTTGTCGTTACAGACAGCACTACGACGATCAACAGCAACGCCAGTACGGCAGCCTCGATCACAATCCGCATCCGCTCACGAAGCGTAGCGCCTAGCACACATCCATCGTTATCAAACACAGTGTACATTGAACACAAGAGAAGCGCTTCGCCGTTTTGCAGAGTTCACAGACAGAATGTAGTCAAGAGTAATTAGCGCCAACACAACGTCATCGACGCTGGCTATATATAACAGCCCGACCATGAAACTGTACAGTTATTCGGCATATTCCGAAACCAAAAAAGTGCCGTATATAGCCAAAAGCCATCCATCAATCGGTGCAGCGTACCTTTTACATAATCACCCTACGAACGTCCAAGATGATAACCGATTCCCTAAAGTGGAATCGGAACCCTCTTCCTCCCTCCTCCTCCTCCTCCCTTCTCCCTCTGCCCCCTTCTTTGGCCCTCTATCCAGGATTCACACCTCCTCCTCATGTAAGCGCTCATGTTGAGCTTACCTTGTACGGGGAAGTATGAGCTTCATGCTGATTCACCAACCCAACCCGCGGACTGAACGTGGTCGAGACTAAAATCCACTCGGTAGCGGCACTAATCCTGTCAGCCCCGGTCAGCCTCCATGTCAAACGCTCCGAGGGGGATATAAGCCGCCCCTCGACACCTCTCAATCTTCTTCTCATACAGCCATCATCTCAAGCTTCTCCCCCGCAAAGCGAACCCACATCCTCAACTTTCCCTCATACACACATCATCCCCAGTCGCTCCCCGTATAAGCCGATCCGAACCCTCAACCTCTATCATCAGCATGTGCTCCTCATCTTCCATCGCGGTCGCCCTCGGCAGGGAACTCAAGCTCTGTGCCTTTAACGGCGGACTTGATGTCCACCTCTTCATTCTGGCGTCGCTCTTCGGCCTGGTTCTCCTGGCAGGGCTCCTCTTCGCTGCAACTCGGCTCGTCACCACGAAGGTCGCTCTTGTCTCGCTCGGGGTCTTCGTGCATGCCTTCACCCTCTGGTCTATGTCCTCTTCCTGGGTATCTGGCAAGGTCCAACTCCTCGCAGGACTCTGTAGCTTGTGCACTGTCTGGTTCTGTGCTCAGTCGGCACTGTTGGAACGCACGGTGGCTTCTCTTCTGGCCCAAGTAGTCAGCCTCCAGGACACCCTCCGTTTCTCTAACGAGCGGGCCGCCGCTCTAAGCGCCGAGCTTCGGGAAGTCCAAGCCGCCATCTCTGTTAAGGACAACATCATCCGCGATCTCCAGGCCGTAACCGATCTCGACGACAACACCGTCTACGACCCCGATACCACCCTTGCCGTCGGAAACAGCGACATCGACGAGGTGTTCGCCGCGCTCTCCGCCCTCCGTGCCGAGGTCGCCGAGAACACGAGTCTGCTCACCAACGCCAGGAACGCCCGCGAGACTGCTTTGGAGGCCAAGAATGAGTCAGATGCGAGGGTTGATCAGCTGAGGGTATGTCAGCATTCCACACGTCGCCAGTCCGTTGACTCTGACATATTGGACCTCTGTAGACTGCCGTCGAGGAAGCAAAGGAAATAGTGAGAGCACAGAGGCAGGAACTTGAGAATACCGTGCGGGAGATCGCCGAACTGAGGGTAGGCGCTTCCCGCTCCGTGTATCGCCGTACATAAAGCTTCTACCTGTGACGTAGGCAATTATCACGCGCTGCGAGGCCAACACTATACATCGTGATCAGGAGATTGCACGGAAGGACCACACAACCACCGCGCTTGAGAACGAGCTTGCAAACTCACAGGACGAGCTTGCAGAGGCACAGAACGCGCTCAAGGCCGCCCAAGAAGTCATTGGCTCCCTCAGCACCCAATTTGAGGAATACGATGAGGACATTACGCGCGTCCAGGAAACCCTCGAGGCCAAGCTCATGCTGCGGGACATGGAAATCGAGGGCCTGAGGGCGCAACTAGCGTCCGCTAGGCGAACCCAACGCGAGGCGCAGCCCGAGTACACTGCAGGACTGCTGGATACCGGCGAGATCACGCTATACTCGCCTTCTTGTCCTGCTCGACTGTCGTCGTCACTTGATCGGTCTTCATTGACATCCTCGCCCGTCAAACCACCGCCACCCTCTCCTACTTGGCTCTCCGAGTCATCCGAGTCGTCTCCCCATTGCTCGACCTCCCCCGTCCACTCATGCCCGCCTGCATCGGACGAGCCCTCGTTCACCATCGAGGACAAGTTAGCGGAGATGGACGTGTCCTGCGATCTGCTTCGTGACGAGCTCTTCTTTATCTCTAAGGACCAGGACTCATATTGGATGCAGGAGAGCCCGGTTAAGGGGAAGTATGCTCTCAAGCCTGATGATGCCAGCACGAGCGGACGCGGGTCGTCCTGCTCAGACATGACATCCTTCCAGATACCCGCCATCGGTGACTCCCACAATCTCCTACACAACAAGGATTCCTTCCTCGCGCAAAACCATGACTCTCACTGGCTCAAGGACACTCCGGAGAAGCCGAAGATCGTCGTCAAATCGCATGACCCTCCCGCTGAGGTTGAAAGCTCCCTCTGCGGGGATGGCAAGAAGTCATCCTTCGTTATGCGACTCGACAACGTCTCCTGCGACCTCCTCAACGACAAGATGTCCTTACCTGAGGACGAAGACTCGGTCTTGAGCCAGGAGAGTTTGCTGAAGCACCTACCCTCTATCAAGAGCAAGACCCGGAAAGTGCTTACGACTTCAGTGCCCACAAACAGCTGGGGCGAGCCCCGCGCTGCCGGGGATAAGTTGTCTTTCATCATGCGCGTCGATGACATGTCCTGTGACCTCCTCCGCGACAGTGTCTCCTTCCTTCCCAAGGACCAAGGCTCCTCCGAGTGGCTCGGCGACAGCAAGTCCTCGACGATGGCGGTCCCGCCTGCATTCCCGCGCGACTTCAAGGGCAAGGAGAGGATGCCGTCGCACACGATGCTCCACTCAGACGCTTCGTTCCCCAGCAACCTGTCGAACGAGTTTGCCACACTCATCGAAAACGCCTCGACGCCCGCCAAACTTCGAATTCGCCACGCGGCCGAGGGCAACTCGCCCCAACCTCCCAGCCTGTCCTTCATGACTCTCTCTTCCTCTATGGACGCGCACGCCTTGGCCTTGTTCAAGCCCCACCGGAGTGACTCCTGCTTCCTGACCCCGGCCTTCGTCAAATGTTCGGTGGCTGAGCCGGCAACTCCCTCCCCTCCCCAGGGCTCTTCCAAGCGTGCCCGGCGAACGAGGATCTCGTTGAAAGCGAGCGGGACCTTCCGGTCCCTCGCGACCCACGCCCCCCAATATTAGACTGCAAGTGGTTCACCTGCCGCGCCCCCCTACGTTCGAACTCCCGACCAGTATGCCCCTAAGCGGCGTCGGTTTTCTTCTTGACTCGACTCATATCTCTCACCTTTCCGTTCTCATTTATCACCTTGCCATTCAGATATAGTCTCATACATGTATCGGTGCTCACTCTCGACAGACTCGGTCGACTATAGAATGACTTAACCCACAAAACCATCTATTGTTCCGGCGGCAGCGAGCTCGAAGCTAGTAAAACTTCGGTGATCGGTGACTTCTACTGCTCATACTCAACTTTTGAACGCTCCGTGTGCTCACAGGCTCGCCCCGGCAGTCTCCAGCTTCCCGCGTCCTCCGCGAACGGGTAGTCGATGTATCCATGAGGCTCTTCAGGCAAGTAGAACAACTGGCGATCCCAGAATGCTAAAGGGAGGTTCTTGAGCAGACGCCGTGGCAAGTCGGGCTGCAATCGACCATGCCAGGATCAGATATACTGCATACATGTATGTAAGATATCACGTCAACTCACGTTGGCGATGAACCTTCGGCCGAAGGCGATCAGCTCCCCAGTTTTGTCTGCATGCGCGATCGCGGTCTCCCTATCGTACCGCCCAGCGCTGATGAGGAGACGAGGCAGCCAGATGTCCCTTATGAAGTCGTTCGACTACGAGATGTGTGAGATTTGCATGAGCTGGAGTACGACTGCAGCATCAAGCTAACCTCCTCCTTTCGCTGCTCGACATCTATGAATCCTAGGACTCCAGGCTCCACGACGTGGATGTATGCAAGATCCGGGTACTGCTCTCGAAGTCGCGTGACTAGGTTAGAGAACGTGGGGATTGGGTCCTTCATGCGCATGTCTAGAGGCCAATTAGGCTCCGATTTGCAACACTCACACGAGTGCACGTAACTCACCTAGGAATTCTGACCACGGGCTGAGACGAATGGCTGACTTTTTCGCGCCCACGGCCTTTACTACGGCATCGACAACCTCGAGCGCGAAACGAATGCGGTTCTCAATGGACCCGCCGTATTCGTCTGTGCGCTCGTTTGAGACGTCTTGGAGGAACTGGTCAACAAGGTACCCGTTCGCTCCGTGGATCTCAACGCCGTCGAACCCAGCGCCGTAGACAGCATTGAATGCAGCCTTGCCATACCACTCTACGTACTCGTTGATTTCTGGAACACGCCATACACAATCAATGAGCCGTAGCGTTCCAGAGGGATAGTGCATGGAATTGCTCACCAGGAATCGTCAGGGCGCGTGGACTGCTCTTGCTGTCCTTGAGAGCAATCGCCGAAGGTCCGACATGCGCGAAGTCTGGGTCCTCCGCTTTGAGCTGGTCGACATCCGCCGCGCGTCCCAACGCCCACAATTGCAGGTAGATGAAGGAGCCTCGGGCGTGTACCGCGTTCACGACCTGCAGCTATATGTGAACTACGCCGTCATCCTGAGACAATATGAAGAAGAGTCGCACCCGTTTCCAAGCCGAAACCTACTCCTCGTTCCAGATACCTGGAACGTTTGGGCCAAGATGCAGCCCAACCGCCTGCGGAGCGATGAAGGTGCCTTCGGCGATGAGCAGTGTTCCCGGGACAGACGCGCGCTGAGCGTAGTATTCCACTGCGAGATCGCCGTGGACGTGGGCGCTGCTTGCGCGACAGCGAGTGAGAGGCGCGAGAACGACGCGGTGTCCGAGCGTAATGTCTCCGACTCGAATGGGCTGAAAGAGCTTGGCGGTCGCTTGGCTTGTCGAAAGCATTTCTGCTGGTGCGTCCATCTTCGATTGAACCTAGAAGTAGCCGTTCCTGTCAGTTTGCACAAATTGAACCTATAAGTCGACGACTGACCTTTGTGAGGATCCAGTGAGCTGCACAAGTTACCAGTCGTAGAATTGTCTGAATGGTGAAAGTACAGTATCCACGCAGCCGTAGTGCAGTGAGATGATCGAGCAACGCTCTCGACTGTATCTGGCTGCATGTATATACTCATGCCCGAAGCCCTCTAGATCGGTGCGTGAACACAATGGCATGACGACGATCGCCATGGGATACATTTCTTGCTGTAGGCATTAGCGATATTTCTTCGTCGAAATCGGTAAGGGAGAGACGCAACAACGTCCAGTCTTGGATGGCACTTCGTGTGTGCCACATAATAAGACGACCACATGCGAGGCGGCATGGTATGAGCTTTCGGGAAAGGATGCTCTAGCGACGGAGGCTATACTCGGTATGAGCCGTATGTCATCCGAGAAGCGCAACGTCTCGCAACGGTCGCAAGCGATAAGCAGCCTGACAAAGACGAGGACCTGAGAGATGAATGCTATAACATGAATGCTAGTACTCACGCGCATTGCAGCGGACGACCGACGGATGTCAACCTGAATGAGTGAGGGTCGAGGCTGTGAGCGAGCCTTGAATAGATGGGTGAGCAGCCAAACATACGCTCGTGTCCTATCACAACTAAAATAACCTCGTGAAAACGCCCCGGGCCCATTGAATTACGTTACACACAAGGCATAGCAGTGTACTCTTTTCAACACAGAAAGAAGCGCAGAGAATATATATGAGATTGACTTCTAGGAGCATTACAAACTCGGCGCAGATTCCTCCGATTAGTGAAAGTTCGACCAGAGGAAAGCAAATACAGAGTCTCAACGGAGGCCGAAGGGGGTGGTATTTTCCGAGCAGCTCACAACAGCACCAGATTCCGCCGGGAGTCCTCAAGCAGGGTAGACACAAGTTGTTGGAATCAGAGAAACTCGAGCTCAGAGCCATGGGGGTTGAGAACTCGGAAAACCGCGCAAGCTTCAGGAACGCAGGAGAGCCTTGTAATGCTTGATGAGGTTGTCGGCGTCCGTAGCAATCTGCCAAGACGAGGGCATATATGCGTGTGCTATGATGTTCACATAGGCGACGTACCTTCTGATTTTCCATGTTCTCTTCGATGCAAGCGGATGCCTGTGCGAGTAACCTCCTGCGGGAATTCTCGCGCTCAGCCACGTGAGCTTCCACTAGTAGAAGTATATATCAATGAATATATGCGCAATTCCCGCGATTGACTCGCGCAACCGGGGACGTACACATGGCACTCGCTTCGTTAATTTGTTCTGCACGCCGATGGGCTAGATCCTCGATGATCCCATTGAAGTTGCTGAGGATGTGTTGAACACAGTCCTTCGAGCGTATGTTAGATATAGACATGCCTTCGGGATCCATATATGCACATACATCTTGGCTATCCCAGAGAACCTTGAGGGAGGCGAGTGCCGCTTCTTGAGATACTTCTTTAGCCTTGAGGTCCAGTATCGTCGTGTGCGCCTTTTCGCTACCTCGCCATTAGCATGTAGTCAGTCATAATTATGTAACATCAACTTACATAGAAACACCACCGATGCGCACTGCCTTGTCCACTCGTTGACGAGCACTGGCAAACAGCGCAACTTTGTCCTTCTGAAACGCGATGGTTCGGGCGGACGTCTTCGACACCTTTCGTTCTGCAAGCAGAGGTCAATAACTCAGATAACATCATATGGGAACTACGCACTCTGAATCTCCTGCAGCATGAATAGCATTTCGGTCATGCTGGTGTTACGCGGTTGGGCAAGGCAAGACGATATTTTGATATGATGACACTGACCTGTCGTCTTCTCCCTCACCATCTCCACCTGCCTCCTCGTCGTCAACCTCTATATCATCATCACGGGCCGTCTCCAAACCCGCTGTCGCCGGCTTGCGTGACAGTGAAGGCCTATTAGCAGGAAGCCTCGCTTGACTGAGACCGCCCGTAGCACGATGCTGAGCGTGGTCTGACATGACATGTTAGCAATACGCAAGTGTGAAGCGCAATGCCAATGGAGGAGGGCGCTCACTAGCAGTGTTGGTCGCTTTCTTCGCCATAGGGCCCCTTAGGACGCGAAGCTGTAGAGGTAGGAGATGGAGGTGGTGGTGAAGAAGACAGAAGGGAAGAGCGAGCGAAGCTTAGCTTGCTCCCTGCCTTGATTTGGGGAAATTGGATGAGGGATTCACAGAAGTCCATCAAACGTCCACACCTTCCACATCGGGCATGAATGAACGCCACAACGCCGACTCACCGAAACAACCTCCATCATGCATGCGAGGACAACAATACATACATAGAGCGATCCAGACAAACAAACATGAGGATACAATGATACGAAGGAGGGCGATGGTTCATCCCAGGAGAGCAGTTATGCGAGTGTCAAAGCCTTCGCTTCGAATCGGCATTTCGGGAGTATGGAAGGGGTTCTTCATGACTGCGTCCGCGTAGATCTCATACACCTTCTGCAACACAGATTCTGCGGTGGGCTCGACGAGTGACGTTAAGAGGACAAACTTCGTGCCTATACGGTTCATTAGATGAGAGATCGTGCTGGGAAAAGCACGGACTGTACCGGTTGCAGTCAGGAGGATATTCATTTTGAACGACTCGCCGGAGATGACATGTGCTCCTGAGCTTGATCCGGTTGGCGAAAGACGGCTCGTGATGGCGTGTATTCCGTGTAAAGTTCCAGCCAAGACCAGGTATTCGTTCGATGTCAAGTGCGGAAGGCCGTCTGTCTGGTAGTCAGTTCCGCTTTCGTTGGCACTCTCCAAGTCGCTTGCCTCCAAAACTTCGTTCATACACCAAGCCGCCCGCCTTGTTGATGACCTAACTCCACGATACTGAGTATACGATCTCGCAACGCCATACAAAGGGGAAAGTACCCAGAGTCCGAAGATGGCCATGATGGTCTAGTGCAGACCGACTAGGCGCTGTACGCCGCGTCCACATGAGCAAGGCGCGTCCAAGACGCGTCGCGTTTGAAACTCCGCGTGAATCACGGGCCTCGCTTGCCTTCGTCCCTCCGTCGGTCTTTCCTCTCCCTCACTCTTACTCCATCGACCACTGGCCACGCTCTATATATTGACACTATGCAGGCTCAGGCCATCAGAACTGACCAGAATCAGGTGAGTACTTACTTCATCTATACCTCACTACCTTATGTGGTAACCTTTGAGGGCATTCAGGCGGTTATCACCTCACAGCAAAGCCTACAATCCATTCAGACACTACTCAGAGCAGGCTTAGGGTGCATAACGTACTTAAGGTATGACGAACCTCTCACTTCATTGATTACCTTGCTCATGCTACCTCAGGAACCTTTTGCCATCCGACAATTTCTCCGAGAGTGAGTGAGAGGTCACTATATGCGCACATTTATTGAGTATATGCTAGGTTACTTGACGTCCGCTGGGCATGGGTCACTATCTTCGCAACCATCGAAGAGTGGGACCTCCTTTGCTTCCGCGGACGACCGACGGAATGTCAGCGGCTTCAAGATCATGACCGTTACAAAAGGGTTTACGGAGGAGGCAGACAAGCTCCTCGATTATCTGGTATGTGACCCGCTACTTGCGGAGGTTTGAGAGCAGCTATAGTGACTCGATGCAGGAAAACGGCATCTTTGATGCTGTACAGAAGCAATACTTGCGCAGCTTTGTCTTTGCCGTTTACCTGGTGAGCCGGCACCTCCATTCGTTCACGTCCGTCCCACTGAGATGAACCGGATCAGGACGACCAAGACCCAAACAAGTGAGGCTTGCAGATAATGGTAATATGCTCGTACATTGATGCATACCCAATTAGTATCGTCGAAGCATATACGTTCAACTTCAGTGTAAGTTTCGCGCCAGCTCCAAGCGATAATGTAAGCCTATTGACGTTTGCTTAAAGTATTGTAAGGTTCCCGGGTCAGAGGCCGCGGTACCTGTGATGTCTCTGGGCGAAGACATGATGAATCTATCCTTGTCCGGATCAAAGGACCCTGTGGCGGACGCAACGCTGAAGGGTAAGGTACCCACTCTCGGCGAGGTGAAGCGCAGTCTAAAGGTACGCCTTCAACTTTGTGCCTGCCGGAAGCAGTGGTATCCATGCTCTACGCGATATAGGCTTTGATCAAGAATCTCATACAAGCCACGACCCAAATGGACGCGTTACCCAGTAAGTTCCGCCACTGTCTCAGTGTACCGGCGTATCTCGTCTCATGCGGCGGAACTATCGAGAACGCCGATTCGCCACCTTCAAACTTTACTACTACGAGAACACCCCTGAAGATTACGAGCCACCTCACTTCCGAGCTGGTGATATGAAGAAGGATAAGTGGTTCATGACGACGCATAACAAGGGGGAGATCCCAGAGCGTTGCAGCGTCGGGTCTGTGCAGACAGGCTACCATGGGGTGGACGTCAAAGTGACGTCTGTATCCGGATATCTTCCCTCTGCAGAGGACAACAACGCCCCTTTCCTCGGCACCACAAGTGGAAATCCCTTCGGAGCGCCTCCGCTTACTCCTGCCGAAGAAGCCTCGATGCGTGCTCAGCAGATAGAAATACAGCGCGAAGACGCGTTGGAGCGCCGAGTCGTTTGGGATACAGACATAGAGTTAGCGGACATGAATGGTTCCGAAGGCGAAGAACATAGCGGTGAGTTTGCACGGGGTGCGGATGGGATCTGCCTCGCGTATATACTCACTGTTGATATTGCCCTATCGTTCTCATAGCCCTCGCGAAGAGCAGAGCCTCGGCTCCCGAGCGCGTTGTGCCGGTGGGTTTCAGGAACGACGAGGGAACGATCATCCCATACGCGGAGCCGGAAACGCCTCGTCGCTTCGACAAGAACGCAGAGGCACAATACGCCGGGAAGCCCGAGTCGGTGCCTATGTGCATCGGCCAATTGGTGCGCCCCTCTACCCGCATCCCTCCGGCTTCACTCTGACACGACTTTCCTAATAGGCCAAGAGTAGATCACAAGACAGGGACGACGTCTCTCCAACACAAGAGATCGAGGGCACACAGGTCGTCCCTTCCCCACCTACCTCCGCACCAGCGTCTCCCCTGGGCTCCAGGTCCCAAACGCCTACGCCAAAGCCCAGGGATTCGCACCGGCGCGACAACGCCTCCAGGGCTGAGTCCCTTCTTCCGCCGTCCGACATCGAACCATCTTTGTCGATGGATTTCCAGACTGCTGAATCTCTCGATACTCAGCTTCTCAAAGATATCATTACCGGCGGAGCTACGGAGACGCAAGAAAATAGCATGATACTAGGTTTGCTCTTGAGTTCGTGTCTAGATGCGTCAACGTACCGCTAACAGCCAGTACCAGACATGGAATCGCAGCGTGAGGCCGAGCTTCCTGGCACGCAAGATCCGATACAATCATTCACCGACGCGAGTGCTCAAAGCGGTGTCGACATCGTCATGGACAATGAGAGTACGACCGTCATGGATTGCGAATGCGGTGTCCTTGTAAGGGTGGTAGCGCCAACCTCAGATTTCTATGGCTAATTGGTTGACAGCTCGAGGATTGCGACTGCTTGAAATGTGATGGCGGTTGCGACCGATGGTTCCACCTGTGGTGGGTTCAACGCGGCTGCATCATGCCGGTATTCGATAATAGTTGACGCGCAGGCTCCTACTCACCGCCTGCTTCGAGGGAGGGGCGATCTCAAGTAGCGTAGACAAAGTTCATCCGACATCATGTAGCGCGCCTAATACAAGTAACCCATCACGTGCATATTCCCCAACCTTATTTCCCCCTCCCTCTCAGCAGCGGCTGGCACCAAACACGAGTAAACAACGGGGCTCGGACAGAAGGCGCGCGCCGATCCCCCCTATTTGGAAGGGGGCGGCCGCGGGCGCTCTCATTTAAAGATAATCCTAATATATTGCTCGGGGAGTGCGGGAGGTACAAGTCGAGAGAGGCAATGAGCATGCTATATTGTAGGAGCGCGCCAATCCACGAGATTCTCGAAGGTCTGCGTGCCGTACGTTCACCTTCGTAGAAGCACGATGTCTGTGGGGGCGGCGCTGTCTGGTCACTCTGAGCTTCCTTCTATAGACGCGATCCGGGAGAAGACTCTGCAGTCGTTCAAACGACGCCCTTGTCTCTGGCAATGCGAGGTCACTCGGGCAATACTGCGGGGAGATCGTGATGTTGTCTGCATCTCGGGCACGGGGTCCGGGAAAACACTTACATTCTGGATGCCTCTTCTGTTCCGGCCCGACGGGATACAAGTAGTCGTGACGCCGTTGAACGTCCTGGGCGATCAAAATACGAAGCAGCTTGCCGAGCTGGGCATTCGCGCGGTCGCAATATCGGCGAAAACGGCTACAGCGAAAAATTTTCAGGTGAGTAGATTCACATGCTACGGGCCGCGCATACTGCGCGCGTACTCACTGAGTTTGCGGACGTGCAGGACATCGAATCCTGCCTCTACCGCGTCGTCGTTGTGAATCCGGAACAGGCGTTCAAGTCAAAGGGAGGCTTCTCGAAAGTGTGGAGGAAGAAGGACTTTACCTCGCGGGTGATCTCGGTCGTGTGGGACGAGGCCCATTGCATCTTCAATTGGGCCTCGTTCCGGACCGACTACGGCGATGCGGGGCGCATGCGGAATCTCTTGTCAGCGCCGTTCCATTTGCCGTCGGCAACCATGCCGGACCCGGTGTTCAACGGGGTGCTGGAAACACTGAACCTAGAGCGCTCGCGCGTCGAGGTACACCGCCGCTCGAACGATCGCCCCAACGTGTACCTTACGGTCAGAAAAATGCACCACGCGGCGAGGACTTACCAGGACCTTGTTGATGTGCTGTTGGGAAAGGGGTGGAAGCGGGGGGATCGCATGCCCTTTAAATCCCTGACCTTCTTTGATAGTATCGAGGAGTCCCTTCAAGCTGCCGATGTTCTGAGAAAATATTTCGCTCCTGAGGACAAGTACAAGCTGTTGTGCTTTAATTCGGACGTCACAGCAGGGCTGCGCGAGGCGGCTACAGAGGAATTCAAGGCCGGCAAACTCTGGGGCCTGTATTGCACAGATTCGTTCGGAATGGTGAGATTCCGGTGTTACCTCCATCAAGGCACCCGGCAACTGATGTCAGTAAATATAACAGGGCGTTGATATTGCCGACATCGAGCTGATCGTTCAGTGGAAGCTTACCTGCGATATGGACAGTCTGTGGCAACGAATTGGGCGTGCAGCGCGCGGGCCCGGGACCGAAGCAGTCGCCGTTATCATAGCTGAGCCCAAGCATTTCGACGAGGAGAAGGAGGCTGCAAGCAAGCGGGCAGAGAAGCGGGCGGAAAAGCGAAAGGAGACAGAAGTGAAGAAAGCGGTCGCGGCGGAGCAGAGGAAGCGGAAGCGTGCCGAAGATCCGGGCGAGGAGGTCGAGTCTGGCAGAGCCTCCGGGTCCAGATTACGGCCAGATCAGGCCGTGGATAACACCGCAGGCGCAACTGACAACGGATCGTCGGGCGCGGTGACCGCGGTGCCAGTGATGTCGGAATGCGAGAAGCTGCGCATTGAGTTCAAGAGCTCTCAGGCCAAAGCTGCAAAACCGGGCACGTCCAAGGCGAAGAAAGGGGAAAGCGGAATGCTCTCGCCGGAATTGGACAATATGGTCAATGCCGCGACACGCTCGTTTAGGTGCTATCGTATTCCGGTACAAGCGTACTACGAGAACGACAGAGTCGGTAAGTCCATCCAGCGACTGGCAGTGACGCTGCGAGGGAACTTATGCGGGCGTTACACCGAATCAGTCTCCGACAGCCACAGGTGCCTGCCGAACGGTGGCAACGGCTGCGCGCGCTGCCTCGTTTCTTCCTCCACCGTCTGCTGCTCGCTCTGCACCCCTACCCACCCTGCTTTCTCATTCCTTCCCTCTGCTGGCGACGCTGCTCGACCCTCCGCTTCGCGCGCATCTCACGTCGACAGCAAGTACACTATGAACACGACCGACATCGGCTTCAGGCGCGCCCTCCATGACTTTCGACGAGCGGAGACCCTCAGGACATACGGGCGTGCCCATCTCAACAACATGGGTCCAGGTATGATAATGGGTGACGGTGAGCTCAGCCGCATTGCGGACTGCGCGCGCGCGCGGAAGCTAGGCTCGCTCGATGACCTTTACAAGGAAAGTAAATGGGACTTGACACATGAGCTGGGCGAGCGTGTGCTCGAGCTCGTCACTACGTGAGTCATTTAGCTAGCTCCCAAGCACTCATCTGACCAGCAACAAGTCATTATCCCCCACCCCCTGCTCCTCTCGCCTCGCATCCCCTCCGCCAACAGCAAGTCTCGTCAGGCTCGAACGCCCCAAATGCGGAGCCGGAGGGGACGCGCGCGATCGTCATACGGCACTGTGGTGCATGTCGCCAGCCTGGGCACACTCGTAAGTCGTGTGCTC
The DNA here is from genome assembly GCA_001895945.1 of Trametes pubescens. Taxonomy (NCBI): domain Eukaryota; kingdom Fungi; phylum Basidiomycota; class Agaricomycetes; order Polyporales; family Polyporaceae; genus Trametes; species Trametes pubescens. The sequence goes on from MNAD01001665.1 coordinate 14,656, forward strand.
TGTCTTGTGTACTCCTCTTGACCTTTTCTAGGGCGAAACAAACAATGCCCCATGTTTGGACGGACGGAACCCGCGCAGATTGCGAACAAGGAGAACGTCGCCAGCGCAGATGTCGACATGAATACCGTCATCACCTCCACCGCTGCCGCCTCGACTGCCACCGCCGCCTCGACTGCCACCGCTGCCTCGACCACCACCGCCGCCTCGGCCGCCTCGGCCGCCGTGACCACCGCGAACACCACGACCGCCACACTGGGCCGGGGTGTGCCACTGCAAGACTCGGACCGCGCGCCTGCCCACCCCCGTGACTACAACGATTTTTGGTCCACCACAGCCTTTCAAGCCCCTACCTACCGTCGCGTTGTCTTCAACCCAGAAGCACTAGCGGCGGCGGCTGCCACCAGAAGACAAGCAGCCGGTAAGTTCCAATGTACTACTAGATCACGCCCTCCGCGCTGATATCATCCGCTGTCAGCTCCGGGCCCTCAGCCACCTCATTGTCCATAGCACCCACGTCGCCGCCGTCATCATCCTGTGCCGCCGTCTCTCCCCTTCGTGCCGCTGCCCATTCCGCCCGCAACACCTCCGCGCCCTTAACGACCTGATCCGGTATCGTATAGCTCGCGCCGCGCCCCGCGACGTATTCGTTGGGGCGATATTTCTTGATATATTCGTCTAATATGTGCTGGAAGGTCGCGCGCATGTCCTTCTCCGCGTGCTTGGAGGATAAGCCTGGTATCTTGAAATTGCGCTCGAAATTGGCGTGGCTACTCCTGTATATGAGGACCAGGATAGATTCAAGCAGAACACGGTTCTTGGTGAAGTTCGAGCCCTCCCCGCCATAGATTACCTACTCAATTTTAATGCACACCCTATTGTAATTGTTGTATATATTATCTCACCTTAATGTACAGGTTCAGGAGCTCTACTATCCAGTCTATGGCACGGAATGCGTGCGGCTTGCCGGTAGGGTTCACCAGAATGTTGTATCTGATTGCATATCTACAGGGACTCAGGATAAGTTTGTTGTGAAAGTTGCGCCAGTGCAACTGCTGCTCACCGTAGCTCGTCGGGATACACAAAATACAGCGCATGCATGAAGCGCAACATGTGGTTGGCGTACTTGTGCTTTCCCACCGCGCGGAATATTTGAATCCAGATGGGGAACAGCGTCTCCACGCGTCCTATGTCCCCCGCGTTCATCGCGTAGGACAGTTCCTCGTACAGCAGCAGGTAATTCAGAGTGCGAAGTGTGTTCTCCTTGACTTTATCGCGCTGACCGGTGCTGCTAGTTGCATAGATATCGTGCCCGTCGCCTTCGATGTATTCACGTGCGATACACTCCGCAACCTCCTGGACGTCGGCCACACTCGGCTTCGTCTCCGCCCACGCCTCTAGCGTCGCGTAACCCCAGCGTTTCTTGACCTCGACGCGCCAGGCATCGAGCAGCAGCAGCGCAACGACGTGGGAGATCAGGTCGTGCCGGTCGCGAAACTTGGCGTTCGAGGTCAGTCGCGAGGACGCATCAGGTCGAAGCTGTCCGACAAGCTTCATAAAGCTAGTATTATCGACGCGCGCGCCCTCCGGCGAGACAAGGACGCGCCAGATGGCGTCGGCGGAAGCCATCTTCAAATGGAAGAGCCCCATCACGAAGACGACGGACTGCAGACGATCATGAGGTGACCTCTCCTGTTTTCGGCGACGTAGCACTGACAAGACCTTCTCGTAGCTTCCTAGGTCGCCATGGATAAGCGTGACATATTCCGAAAGGTCCACCACCGCTTCGTTCGGTCTGGAGGGGTCCTCGTGCGGATTTCCCACCCCTCCCTGTGCGTACAGCCCGGTAAGAGCTTCCATATTCCCAGATATTGTAGACAAGCTTATGTCCATCGCGCGCAGGGGCTGTTGTTGCAACTTTGTGATAGGTATGCTCTCGATCGACGCGGGATCGCGGAAATGGGTCCGGAAGTATGCGAAACGCGCGGGCCCGTGCCTGATCAGGGTACGCACGAGGAACCATGCACGGAACTTCCCTCGCCGGCTCAGGCCGCCCTCCGGAACTTCTGGCTCAGGATGGAGGGAGAATAGATGGAGCATAGTAGCACGGGGATTGTATGGGCGGGGGTCACTAGCCAGCGGGTTTGATTCCGATCGCTCCCACAGGATTTTCGAACACCGTAAGTCATCCTTCTTGACACCATGCTCGAGGTGGAGGAGGGTGCCGGTTGTGATGTGAATCAAGCCATCTGCCGACTTCTCGACGGTGGGAATGCCGGAAGGAAGCTGGAAGTCCAGGTTGTCGAAGGCATATGATACAAGGAGTGTCTGGGCTAACGATTCCGCATCGTCCGCACCGTGCGCCGCTAGCGATTTGACTGCGCGATGTACGGACGAGAGCCCGATGGAGATACCCATTCGCGAGAGGACCTTCACCAGCTTTTCCGGGGCGCCACAGGAGTGCAGGAAGATGCCAGTGACACTCTGTAAAGCATTGCATCGCTGATCTTGACTGTGCATCATTATACTGATCAGAACCACAGCTTTCTAGCATTCTTTCAATAAAGCTATTTACAATGCAAGTAGGGCGGTGTCGCTCACAACGCGGGATAACAACACGCGCCGTTTCCGTCGGCGGTCAGTGTCAGCCGGCTTGTCCAATGGCTGTCCACCGGCTCCCGTATCGAGCACGTCGTCCCCACCCCAGTACTCATCGTCCTCCGGATCCTCCCAGAAGGGTGTGCGCTCATCCCGAATCCCCGAGTCCGGCGCCGCAGGACCTGCCTTCGCCTGTGTCCCTTGTGTCCACCCTCCTAGTAAGTCAAGAACCAGAGCCCAGAGGTCGGGCGCGCTCTGCTCGAGATGCGCCGCCATATCGTCAAGTTGAAAATCTTGAATTTGTGAGGGGTCAGCCTGCGTCGCGCCGAAATGCCACCCGTGCGAAACGCGCGTGAGCTGGGAGACCACGTTGGAGTAGTGCATGCGCGTTAATTCCTGCGTCCACGCCACGGTCGACGGTGCAGTCGCGGGATTATGATATAAGCTAGACAAGAGAACCCGAGTGTTATTTACAATGTCTTGAAAGATGGTGTCGTTTGGGCCATTGAACTGGTTATGGACAACGACAAAAGTGAACAGCTCCGAGAGTGTGACATTGGTAGACTGTAGATTTGACAAGATGTTTCGCAACAAAGTCGACCTATCCGACATGGCGGTCGTCAAGTAGGCAGTACATTGGAACCGAGTAATCGATGGGATCGACGTAGGGATCCACAGCGTCAAAGGATTATCTTTAAATGAGAGCGCCCGCGGCCGCCCCCTTCCAAATAGGGGGGATCGGCGCGCGCCTTCTGTCCGAGCCCCGTTGTTTACTCGTGTTTGGTGCCAGCCGCTGCTGAGAGGGAGGGGGAAATAAGGTTGGG
>MNAD01001665.1:18132-86545 GCA_001895945.1 Trametes pubescens
ACATTGTCTACGCTACTTGAATTTGCCCCCTCCCTCGAAGCAGGCGGGTGAGTAGGAGCCTGGTTGACGCGTGATATTATGCTTCCTTCAGGTGCATGGGTTTCCACTCCGCTCAGGACCAACGCATTCCTTCAAAGTTCATCTGCTTCGATTGCCGCGTCAAGGCCGACCGTAACTGGGACCTCATCGTGGTCCACGATTTATACCCGCGGATGATCGCCAAGTTCAGGGACTTGGCCATACAAAGGTAAGGCACAGGATCCAGACCGTTCGATAATTGTGCTGAACGTGGTTTTAGGCGCGGAATCAAAGTGTTCGAGACCCATGTGCCCGAGGGCCTGTCAGCGTTCACGAAATTGATCGGTCGGTCGTGCGCGAACGCGCTCGTAGAGCGGCTTGCTAACCGCAGCAATCTATCCAGGCTGCGATTCTACTGTAGCAGGACAGGTGTTCAAGCGCCTCGAGGCTGAAGGTCGGTCAGATGTGGTTAATCCGAGAAAGAGCTAATTTTTACCAATTCGCGTAGGGTTCATTGCGCAGGAAGTTCGAGAAACGGATGAAACTGGCTTCATGGAGACCACCTCGCTCGCGAGTAAGAAGAAGACGAAAAAGGTGAACGCGAAGACGAAAGCGGCGCAACGGCGCAAACTCTTGCAGAAACCGGTCTACGTCTTTGTGCAGGCGATTAAGAGCGAGGAGGCATACCAGGACTACTTCAACCCCGATCCGGAAGTCGAAAAGAGACTTCTAGGCCTCTCTGATCTGGTCGGTTGCGCTTGGGGTCGGTCCGGGCAGGAGTCTAAACCGAGGCTTTATAGAAACCGGAGCGCAGGAGCCGCAGAAAGAAGAACAACGCAGTTAATGATCCCGAAATGTGCTGACGCCCTCCCCACCCTGATGCTCGGCTGATACCAATGTCTTTCGCAGGGGAACGTCCAAGGCTCTCCCACGGCTGCCCGATGGGCGGGACCTGCCCCTGGCTAACGCCGAAGTGGAGAAAACCCAGCCCCTGCCGGTCGGCCTGGATTCTCAGACCCAAGAGGAGACGCAATATCCAGGGACCGATGAGCGAGTTAGCGACCTCAAGCGGAAGACTTCGAGCGCCGATCAAGACCGTTCCAACGCCCGGAAGAAGATCAAGATATCACTCGGACCGGCTGTTGACCTTGGGGACTAGGCATATGGTCGACGACTTCTAACGATTGCTGCTGCCGAGACTCGTGCAGCGTCTCTTCCCTGCTGCCTGTTGCGACTTCTGGACTGATCTGCTGTGATGGACCCTGAGAACCTGCGTCTGCTCTGCTGCTCTGTACTCGTCTGCTCTACCCGTTATGTTGTACTTTGTTACCGTCGTGGAATTCGATAACTAGCTTTGTCTCTATTCGTCCTTACATTACGGTGCAGTGGCCATGTCGCCCGCCTCCGAGGCGATGATCCGCCTAATGCGTGTCACCAAGTTCTGTGGCGAAACGCTGCGCCGCGAAATTGACTCGATGCCCTCGTGGTAAACGCCTTGACCCGTGGAATGCATGGCAACCGAGCAGATGTCGCAGGGCAAGAGAGAACGAAGTCGCTGACGCTGACGGCGTTGGAAAAGGCGCTGGTTATACCTTTCCTTTGTAACTCGCTTGAGAATTCCGAGAACCAACAATGCATGGAAACGGGCGACGTTTGCTTTCAATGATAGCGCGTGCGGAGTCCCGCCGGCATGGCGGCTGTATATTCCGCTGAGACAAGGATGAAATAAACGGTCGCACGTAGTGATCTCGGGCTTTCAATTACGGTCCTACACGAGTACCAGCGCGTCAGATGCACAGGCTTGCACCGCCGAAGTTTGCGGCGGCCTGGATCGTCGGGCCCCACGGCTCATTGGGACGCACGTTGCGTGACTTCTAGCTCAGCCGCCAGAGGTCTTCGGCGAGACAACGAACATTCCCGTCAGAGCCCTTTCTCTATCACCGTGGAAGCCGAAGCGCATGCCTGTCCTCTGCCTGCCATAGCGGGCGGACACATGGCCGTCTGCATCCGGACGCTGGGGGATGCGCGTCCGCCTGCGCAGGTATTTATTACGTCCGTCCGTGCGCAGGCGTTCTGGCCACGGCCAGCGGTGGAAACACCCTGGAAATGTGACAGGGGTACGCAGCCCCCCCTGAAGTGTCGGGGCGCCGACGTTCGGTGCCCGTCCGCGGGCCCAGCATGAGGATATTCGGTGCGCGTTGATTTGAGGGTCCGTGGCCAAGGGTGCGAGTGTCGCCGGGTATACGGACGTTGGCCATATATAGCCGTGAGTTGTGGAGCATGAAGAGCCCTCCTCGTGGAGCTCCCGGGTTCGGCATTAGTGCTGCACACGATAGCCAGATTCGGGGTGGCAGACGCTAGTGGGACGCACGACCCTGAATTGCACGTCTATTACACATGGCGCGGCGTAGCGGGTAAGGAGTATGACCGTATAAAAGTGCGCACTAAATGGCGCCCACGGAAGGCATCTGCAGCTGACCTCTGCGGACTCTGGCCCCGGAGGCGATACGCATTATCGAGGGCCGCCGTCCAAGTCGGTGCGTCGATATGCTGTTCTCGGAAGCTGTGCCCCGAGGATGCAGCGCGTCGATACCGCTGGAAGAGGTCTGACACGGCGGGTGACTTGGAGGGTGTTGGAGTGTGCCCGGTATGTAGACGTTGGACCCTGGATCAAACTTGACTCCAACGCTCCCATCATTTACGCATGGGGGTTCGAATGCGCCCGTGGGCCTTGGATACGAGGGCATCTGGACGAGAGACGAGCTCGAAGGACGCGCAAGCGTGCACCCACCGGATGCGACTGGGGTGAAGCCGGCGTGGGTCGTTGTTTACTGTCGCGATGTTTGCGACTTTGTTGGCTCGAACCACACAAGATTCAGGCGCCACTTGGATCGGGCGGCAGATCTTCGTGGCCAGGCGAGTCGCCGCCTGCCCTAAATGCGGCAGTATAAACAGCGCTTGGGCGGTTACCGGGCCTCTTCATCCCCTCATGATTTGGCAAATCGTCGGCGCCGTCTCCCACAGCCGACGACCTGCGTCTAGAGGCCCTCGCAGGAGATGAAGTAACCGGTGCAAGGCATAGACTACTGCACCTCCGTATCTCCCTGGCTGCGACACTCTCACGTATCCGGGGCTCGTTAGAGTGGTGTACATCTTACTTTCGGACGTACTAGTCATATGATAATGCACTGCTGCGATTGATCTCACTGCAATCCGTGCCGGTGGTCACATTCATCTCCGTCCGCCTGAGCTTCCCTCGTCGACCCCGCGGGCTCCGACGATTGCGCGTCGTCCAATGGCTGCGCGGGTGGTATTTACCGCGCTTGCGCAGATCTTCCCATGATGTGGAGTGGCGGCTGGGGGCGCTGAGGCCGCCGTCGGGGCGTGCGGGGAAAGACAGCGGGCGACGCGTCGGGGAAGTCGACGGCGAGGATACCGGGCGGGGCGGGGAGGTCGTCGCGGTAATTAGGGCGTAAATGGCGGGAGGAGAGCAGGATTGGCTGGAATAGAAGCTGAGTATGGTCGGCTATCGAAAGTTCGAGGCTTGACGGGGTTCGCTGCTCCCCAATTCGACAAGCCCTTCCTCCGTAAAGCCCATCTCGTCCGAACCGACAACGCCCAGACTCCCTCTCTCGTCCCTTCACGATCCGCTCACGACTACAACTGCCCCGCCATGCCGTACAAACTGTCGGCCGCGTTGTCTGCACACTCCTCCGATGTGCGTCGCTTGACCCGCACCACGCGGCCTCGCCAATGCTCACCATTCTCAGGTTAGGGCGGTCGTGGCCCCCACAGACGATCTCGTACTCTCCGCCTCCCGCGATACGACAGCGATCGTCTGGACCAAAGCGGCCGGCTCGTCCTTCACGCAAGCCGCCACCCTGCATGCTGGCTCAAGATACATCAACGCCGTCGCGTACCTGCCTCCAGCCCCGGGTGCTCCAGAAGGTGAGTAATCAAGTCGGCTAGTGGCGCGGCGTCTCTGGGCGCGTCGCTCAAGGGATGGACAGGATACGCGGTCACTGGCGGACAGGACACCGTGGTCAACGTCTTCGCACTGCCCAGTACAAAGGGCGAGCCAAATTTCTCCCTCCTTGGCCATACCGACAACGTGTGCACGCTCCATACCGCCGAGGACGGCACAATTATCTCGGGTTCGTGGGACAAGTGCGTATTTCTTCCTTTGCGCTACTCTGCAGCCATTGCGTGCCGCGTAACTGACCTGCCGAAGGACCGCGAAGGTATGGAAGGACTTCCAGCTACTATACGACCTTGTTGGCCACCAGCAATCTGTATGGACCGTCCTGGCTATCGATGGCGGCCAATTCTTGACAGGTCAGTCACGCTAGTAAGCATTGCATGCGCGTTAATTGACGGAGGAACATGGGAAGGTTCTGCGGACAACACTATCAAGCTGTGGAAGCAGCACAAGAACGTCCGCACCTATCCCGGACATACGCAGGCCGTACGCGGTCTGGCCTTGATTACTGACATCGGCTTCGCATCGTGTTCGAACGACAGGTACGTGTCCAGCCGGTTCTTATTCGGCATTGGCCTAGACCTGCCACCCGTAGCGAAATCCGGATCTGGACCATGGAAGGCGACTGCGTGTATACGCTATCAGGTCACACGTCTTTCGTCTACAGCATTTCTGTTCTGCCCAATGGCGACATTGTGTCAGGTGGAGAGGACCGGACAGTCCGCGTCTGGCGAGGTCCGCATTTTCCGCGTCTCAAAGGATTTCCCCCGGTTTCTCTGACCCCGTCTGCGGCTCTCACAGACGGCGAATGCGCCCAGACTCTCGTTCACCCTGCCATCTCAGTATGGACCGTGGCGACGACTCCTAATGGTGATATTGTGACCGGCTGCAGTGATGGGATCGTGCGCGTCTTCAGCCCGGAAGAGGAGCGCTGGGCACCAGCAGATCAACTCAAAGCGTTCGACGATTTGGTCGCGGCGCAAGCCCTTCCTGCCCAGGAGATCGGCGACATCAAGAAGTCTGATCTGCCCGGGCCAGAAGCGTTGACGCAGCTAGGTGCGTCGGCGGGACGGCGCGGGTAAGTGATGGACCACAAGCTAACGGTGATTCAGGCAAGAAGCCTGGAGAGGTCAAGATGATCAGGCGCGGCGAGAGCGTAGAAGCTCACCAGGTTTGTGCTGGATGTGATCGTCACCCTGACGCGGCTGCTAATTCTGTTCTTATCGGCAGTGGGACAGTGCATCGTCGAGCTGGCAGAAAATTGGTGACGTCGTCGATGCCGTCGGCTCGGGGCGTAAACAGCTGTACCAGGGCCGGGAGTACGACTTCGTCTTCGACGTTGACGTCAAGGAGGGTGCCCCACCATTGAGGCTTCCGTACAATGCGAGCGGTGAGAATCTCGTCGCATGAACATCACGCGGCCTCGTCTTACTATTCAATCCAGACAACCCTTACATCGCTGCGCAGCGCTTCCTGGAGAACAACGAGCTTCCCCTCAGCTACTTAGACGAAGTCGTTCGCTTTATTGAGAAGAACACGGCGGGCGCAACGCTGGGCTCATCGGGCTCGCAATTTGCGGATCCCTACACCGGTACGTCCCCTGGATTTCGACCCATATCGTATACAAGCTCAACTTGTACCAGGTGCCTCGAGATACCAGGCCTCACAAGCAACGGCGTCCGCGGGAGCGTCCGATTACCAGGACCCCTTCACCGGTAAGTGATGCTTACAGGTGTACTGCTCCTTTTGCGCTAAGATGTCACTATCAGGCGCTTCGAGGTACCGTGCACCTTCGGCTGCCCCTACACCACCTCCAGCAGTTTCGACCGGCAACGATCCCTGGACGGGCGCTTCGCGTTATTCCAACAACGCCACTTCGCCGGTCATGCCACCGCCCCCTCTAGCTACCAGCACGAATGTAGTAAATGTTATACCCGTTGTACGTAGCTTCCGTTCATGCTCGCAACCCGCTACTCATGTTTTTGCAGAGAACTCCACTATCTTTCCGTCAAGCACATGTATCCGCAATGCAAGCCAAACTGTACCAATTCGACCAGGCCCTCCGGAACGAAATTGTAAGGTCGTCTCGTCTTCTAATGACTGTATGCGTGTTGACCATACCGCATATAGTCGACCGGATATCTCGCAATGTATCCTCAAGAACTGAATCTCATCGACGAAACCTTCACCTATCTTGCTCAAGCTGTATCACATCCCCTGGACCCCCCGTCAAAGAAGCTCACCAGCAACCACATCGACGCCATCATCCAGCTCCTCGAGCGCTGGCCCCAGTCTCAGATTTTCCCTTGTTCGTAGACGTCGCCCCCCGCTCATCGTGTGGTGCTCATTTCTTTCCACCCTTGGCAGTGATGGACCTCAGCCGTCTTGTCCTCGCTTTCTGCCCGACCGCCTACACTGATCCCGCATTGCGGACCCGGTTCTTCGCCGCCTTATTCAAGGGCGCCAGCTGGAACGAGCCGTGGTCGTCGCCGCTTCCGAAGCAGCGCGAGACCAACACGCTCTTCCTTCTGCGCTCCCTTGCCAACGTCTTCCAAGACGGAACGACGCTCAAGGATGGCGCATGGGTACAAGAGGTCGGTGATCTCGGCACCGCTACCGCGTGTGAAGCTTACCACTGCGCTGGACAGGTTCTGGACACGTTGGGCTCAGTCCCATACGTCGTCCTCACCAACTCCCTTCGGGTGTCCTTAACAACCATCCTCTTCAAGTTGGTATCGCTTTTATGACATATGACCACGGATGCTGATCAATTCTTCAGCGTATCGTGCACCGGCCTCCGCGAGATGCTGACCGTTTCTCTGCGGAACCAGCTCGTCGCTTTGGTCCTCGAGGTATGCCGGACAGTCTTATTTAGCGACTGCATCTTACTGTTCTCTCTAGATTTTGAACTCAGAGAAGAACGAAGGCGAAGCGGCGTACCGCGCCCTGGTTGCTCTCGGTGACATTGTGAGTAATCATTCCAAGCATAGTACGGAATGCGCGAAACTAACCCGCGCATACAGTCATTCGCCGCCAAGGAGCAGTCACACCCGCTCCTCCCAGAGCATCAGAACACCGCACGACAAGTGCTCGCGGGGCTCACCTCGACATTCCCGGAGGCGCGCATCCGGGACGTCTCAAAAGAGGTGATCGCGTTGTTCTGAACCTGCGCCGCTTTCTGCGAATCCCGTCTCCGCACAAAACATTTGCTCGTATACGGTGAAATAGGGACGCGTGCTTCTATGCATGGGGTACGTATAGGTCGAACTGTTGATTCTGGTTCCGAGGAGGTCGGGTTCAATCACGGGTGGGGATTGTCGCTGCACGGAGGCACCGGACGGGCGACCTCGAGACTCGATTCTTACCTGAGGCGGATGGACTGGTGTTTCGTTACCGTAAAGAAGGGGTATCCACCATCAATGTAGCGCTGTGTCTCTCTATACTTCCCATGTCTTTGTCTCTCCTCTCCCCACCCGTGCCCCCCGGTGTATGCATTCTAAAGCATGCACCCACACTGCATCACATCATCTTCCCGTCTCCTCGTCATCACCCTCGTCATACTGCTAAATTCATTCCATACTTCTTGGGTTAGGGCGGTCGTGCTCTGAGTAGGTAATCGCCGACTTCCGTCTCCGCTGACTCCAAGTTGCGCTAACCAGACATCATCACGCAGAATTGTATCTTCTGCACTTCTGCGTCTCCGCTGTAATATGATGTACCAGTTCAGTCAAACGGCAACGCTCCCGTCCTCCGTAGACCAGGGCGGGACACATTCCGAGATCGGCCATGAAGAGTTATTTTCACACCGCTCGAATTCGCGCATACGACACAAGACTACTTAGGTAGGGGCGACGAGCCCGGACAACGACTGCTCGAAATGGCGGCACGCCGCCACGCGCTGAAGCTCCAGGAGGGATATAATGTACGATACATGAAGCGGGCAAGGACAAAGCAAGTCCGGCAAAAGGAGCGACTCGGTTGGGGAGAGGGCGCCGAAAGCAGGGATATACGGTAGGGGGTGTGTAAGTACGTGTTTAGCAGAAACGGAGGAGGAGGTGATGGGGTGTCGCGCGAGTCAAGAGCACTGAGACTGAGCGGAGGGTACGTTATGATACCCAGACTGCGGAGGGCGGGTGAGCGGTCGGTTCGGTTCGCCAGCGCGATGGGTATGAGAGGGGGACTTACAAGCAAGGGCGATGACGAGGTAGAGCGTGACTAGCATGAGGCCTTCCATGTAGTTGGACTTACCGTCCCTGCATGACAAGGTAAGCGGCGATGCGTGCGCACAACGTGAAGTCGGCTTACTGGATAAGGAAATTCACGAGCAGCACCGACACAAAGAGAACGATAGTCTGCGCACGACAACAGGTCAGCGTGAGTCCACAGATGGCAGTCGTGAAGACGCACCTCGAAGTCGGCGAAGAACAGCGTCAGGTCGTGGTGCGTGATCCAGCCCACGATAACGAGCAGCGGCACAACGAAGGCGGCAATTTGCTGTACAGTGCCGTGCGTCAACGCGTATTCACCGGCAGCAACGAGGAAGAGACGCACGATCGAGCTCCCGACACAGATGCCAATGGTCAATTCCATTTTGTTCTTCATCGCCATCCAGACGGACGTTACGTGTTCCGCCGCATTTGCCTGCCCGAAACAAGGTCAGTACACGCGCAGCCGGGGCAATATCCTCCTGCGAATACGCACCACGATGGGAAGTAAAATTAGACCGATAAAGGGCTTCGGAATCGAATACCGGGTGGCGGTCTCCTCGATCGAAGCAACGACTACGCATAGGCAGGGAAGTTAGAAGAGAGAAGTACTGGCGAGCCGAACAGTACGCACGGTAGTCTGCACAGAACGAAGTGATCACCGTGACGAGAAGCAGCCTATAAAACACGCTCAACGCCCGCCGGGCAAAAGTAGACCGTGCATCTGCCGGACTCACGCGGAAGCAGCCGCCGGAATGCTCATCTCCGGCTCTTCCTCCTCAATCTCGGTCGTGGGCGTGTACAGATACGCGTGCGTCTTGAGCTAGATTGCATTACCGCGAGGCATGGTCAGCGAGCGAGTTCTCATAAGATATGCACGTGCATTGAGTACAGGCTTCCGTACTGACCTGGAAGAACAGGTACGCGATGTAGACGATGAGCAGCAGGATCGCCGTGCCGCGCGAGATAATCTTGAGTCCGTGCACGGAGCCCGCGTCCATGCCGTCGAAACCGAGCTCATGTTTCGGGTCGAGCTGACTGATGATCGGCGCAATGGACGTGAGGTTCGCTGGGGCTTCCAGGCCCCCAGAGTGCGACTTGGCGCTGTGGTATGCGGCCGGAATGACGAGAGCTGTTTTCGCCATTGCACGATAGCACGGAGGTCAGTTCCGGACACACGGTTGACTGGGCGCGGGGCGGTGCGACGTACTGATGCATGTGAGGGTCATGAGCTGCGCACAGCGTCAGAGCGCGGACAATGAGGGGCGTCATGTGAGTCTCGGAGAGCGGAAACAATGTGGCGGGTGCATACCGAGCTCGAGCTGGACGTTCGATCGGAAGCTGTTAGCGGGCGGGCGATGCAGTCTATCGCAAAACTACTCACGCCTGCGCAGCGGTTATCTGGAAGTTGCTCTCCTGGAACTTGATGCCCCCTGCATGCGGATGCGGGTCAGCGGCGGAAAGCAGAGGGACCGGAAGGCTCGGCAACACGCGTCATGACGGCGTCACGTACCTGCGAGGAAGGAGCAGCCGAGGACGAGCAGGAGATTGGAGAGGATGGAGCCGAGGAGCTGTGACGCGTGTGAGCTTGGTAATAGTGCGCGAGAAGACTGCGGCACACACAGAGGTCTGCACGATGCGAAGCTCTCCTGCAGGGAAGTGAGTAGACGCGCGGGAAGGGCGCGGAAGGGTGCGAGACGAACCTTGGAGGAGCGCCGCAATTCCGACGATGATCTCGACTGCATTGCCGAAGGACGCGTTGAGCAGCCCAGAGAGAGTCTGTCCCAGCTTGAGCGAGAGCTGATCTGTCGCGGTGCCGAGCAGCTAGACGAGCAAGTCAATCCCATTCAAACCACACGGGCGCCACGGCTATGACGTACCGCGGCCAGGGGCATAATCGCGACGAAGCTGAAGCCAAAGCGCAGGGCGGCATCCCAGTTCAGGAAGTGCGAGAAGAAGCTGAGCGGGATGAAGACGAGGAGGACGTTCACATAGGAGCCAAAGAAGAAGAACTTGTACGACTGCAGCCAAGACGGCTGGCCTTCGGCGCTGAGGGTGTCAGCGAAGCGCCTGAAGAACGGCTTGGGTGGCTCGGCGCCATTGCCGTTTTCGAGGAGCGGCGTGCGGTCGGTCGCAGTCGACATGTGCAGGAGAGATACAGCGGGAAAAAAGAGAGAGTCGGTGAGGTGTCCAGCAGATAGCGGTCGCTTTTTGAATGCAGAGAAGAAAGGGCGGGATGGACGAACAGCGAACCTTGGCGCAACGCTCGTCGTCGTATAGCCCCCGTTACGTAACGCCCCATTCACGGTTAGCGTTCATCCGCTCGCACTCGGCCACCTTCTCTCCCTTCCACCCCGGTCCTCGCCTCATGGCCACACACACCGCCATCCCCGCCTCGGACGTCCTGGAGAAGGCCGCAGCGCTGAACGTGTTTGACCAGTCTGGAACGGAAGTCACCTTTGGCAGTCTCATCGAAGAGCAAAAGACCATCGTCGTCTTTATCCGTACAGTATACTTCCGCCACAGTGCCGCCGCTCAATATCAACTAACAACGCGCCCGTCCACCTCCGCGCCTGCTCAAATTAGGACACTTCTTCTGCGGTGTATGTACCTAGCATCCATGTCTCGCATGCTCTGGCATTGACAGTACTCACTTATATCGGATGCTGTACACGCAGGTTTGCCAAGTATATCTCCGCTCTCTTGGGTACTCGCCGATCGTCGTTGATCGAGTCTGCGTCCAATAGCAATATGTCACTCAACTGGCCTCAGTCCGCAAGGACGCCTTGGATGAGGCTGGCGCCCGACTAGTCGTCGTAGGCTGTGGCGATTGGAAGCTCATAAAGAACTACTGCGGTGCGACCCCGACAACGCTACGCGTCTTGGTACGCCGTGTGCTTACAGGTTTGTTCCACGTAGAGACCGCGGGGTTCACGTACGCCATGTATGCGGACCCGACCCGCGCGCTCTACACCACTTTCGGCCTCGTGCAGAGCCTTGAGCGCACGCCTGCTGGACAGCCGAAGCGCAGCTATGTTGGCAAGAGCTTCATCGCAAACGTCTTGAAGAGCATCTGGGTATGTGTGCACCGCACTACGTGTCCGCTGACCACGGCTTGGTCTACTGTGTGCTCTGGGCATGCTTATTTGGGGCTCCAACGCTGTACAGGATGGTCCGCTCAAGAACCCGCAAAACATTGGGAAAAACGGCAACATCTCCCAGCTGGGAGGCGACTTCATATTTGGCCCAGGTACTCTCGCAGCGTTCCTTTGAGCCAATTATCTTGGCACTAATGCGTGCGTAGGTGAGACCTGTTCGTATGCCTCGAGGATGAAGCATACCGAGGACCGTAAGTCGGAGATTTACTCAGCTCATGCCGCTACCTCATCGTCTTTTGACGCGCCTTCCAGATGTCGAGGTGGCCGACCTCATGAAGGAGGCAGGCGTTGCATATCCTTGAAACACGTCACCCTATATCCCCCATCTTGCCAAGACGCGAAGATATGGTGTACTATACCCATCAATACCTTTGTTTGCTAGTGCTGTCTAAGATGCTATCGTGTACCTCTACAAAGTGCCCGTCTATCACGCCAACAAATCCGCGTTCTCCGGCACCAGATCCACATCTAAGTGCGTCGTATCCGCATAACTCACCAACACCCCCCTTCCATCCTCTTCAACATCCACGACCGAGATCGACGCGTTGAAGCACCGCCCCACCACCACGCCCTGCGCCGCGCGCACCTTCCTGCTCCCCGTTAGCGTCGTCACTAGCGTCCCGATCAGGCCGCCGTGCGCTACGACCAGGACGTGCGCCGGCGCGAACGCAGACGCGTCCCCCGCCGACGCGAGCTCGGCGGCCTTGCGCTGCGCGAGGCGCAAGATAGTGGCGTTCCACCACTGTGCGGCGCGCGTGGAAAAGTGTGCGAGGGGCTCGAGGTTCGCGGGCGGGTCGCCCCGCGCGTGCATGTTCTGGCCTTGCCAGTCGCCCATGAACTGATGTCGTGTAGAGAGCGTATTCGAATATACAACGTTTTGTCAGACACGGCTTCAGATCCTCCTGAGCAGCCGGAGACCAACGCACCCGCTCGCGTAGTGTGTCCGACGTCTCCAGCGCCACGCCAGGATGTGCCTCCATAATGATCTCCGCCGTCTGCACAGTGCACGCCGCAAACACGTGATATTACACATCCGACATTAAGCCCTGATTCACTCTCTTCACGAAGACGAGTCTGCGCACCTTGCGCGCGCGAGAAAGGTCGCTCGTGTACGCGGCGTCGAACGGGACGTCCGCGAGCGCGTCCGCGGCGAGGCGCGCCTGGCGCACGCCCGCGGCGTTCAATGGGGTGTCGAGGTGGCCCTGGATGATGCCCCGCCGGTTGTCGTCCGTCTCGCCGTGGCGGACGATGTAGACCCTGACGACGAGGGCCATGGGGGATGTAGAAGGTAGATGATGAGAAGTTGAGGGCTGCTCGAGGCTGAGCTGTTCGTCTGCGCGGCGATCTCGTATGTGGATCTCAAGGACATCTGCGGATGTATCGGTCCGGACTTCGTCATGGCAATCCTGCGGCGGCTCAGCATCTCTCGTTGAGCACTTGGGCACGAACCTCGAGGTCGATATTATTGGAGGTAAAGCTCCTGAGAAGATACGATTATATGGTCGGTATGTGAGTGCTACTAGTGGTGTGTGGATTGACTGAGCATGATCTAGACTGCCTATGATACACCGAGATTCTCAGTTGCACGTTACAACGACTCTAATTCATACACCATCATGAGTCGGATACAGAGGTTCATCTCCATGCCGTGTCTTCCTCCAGGGTAAGCTTACTGTCTGCACTAGCTGCATGTCCGCGCCCGCAGGGTTCGTTACGGCCCCACGGGAGGCCTCCACCGTGTCGTTGTCTCGCTCTTTGTACGCGGACTCGTCCGAGTCAATATCCGACTCGAACGACGGTCGCTGGTCGAGGGGCGCGCCTAAGGGTGCGAGGAAGCTTGACACGGCGGCTGTCGTGGAAGAGTGAGGGACCATATGCCAGGATACGAGGAGATCCTGGTACGTGTCCGACGTCGGGTCAAAGTCTGAGAAGGGACCCGAAGCCACCTCGCGGAGGTTGAGGATAAAGCGCGAGACGAGGATCGAGGTGGCCCTGATCGCTGTGGCGTTAGCGCTCCGAGAGGCGTGGTTGGTCAGAACCGGGTAGAAGTAGGGACGCACGCTTCGGTGAATATCGTAATGTACTGTATGGACTGTATGGGGGAAGTAAGCGAGAAGGGCAGGACGAAAGTGGTGCTTCGAGCCAACCTGAACGTATGTCCCCGCTATGTGCAACGCATTGAGCACGGTCCATACCCTACACAGAAGCATGTTAAGATCGCACATCTGGCCAAAAACTTCTCCCCTGCGCTCACGTGAAGTATATAGACCCTATGAATAGACAAGGTTGCGGTCAGCATCAAGGTCGGAGGTTGCATGTGGGCCCACACTTACCATCTCGCAACAGGACCGTAGTCAGCGATAAGGGCGTGTGTACGTCCTGTTCCCGGGAAAGCCGCATGATCCCGTATGTCTTCGTCCAAGTGACGCCCAATACCAACAGATCCGAGAGAATCAAGCAGGATCGGCTGATGATTGTTACTGCTCGCAGGAGCCAAGTGCAGGCGTCAGGGTGCCGCCATAAGTGTGCACAGATATTGACAAAACGTACGACTTGCGGTACCCACATCGTTAGCACGTTTAGAGGGGTGAGCTGTGAAGAACACTCACTGTCCGCTCAGCGCCAATGAATACTTGGGTACACTCTGGCAAAATATTGGGGCCGCGAAATTCTTGACGTGTTCATGCGAGTCGCGAAACTACAAGGCGTCAACAATGTGTACAGCCCGAACGACGCCTGAAACTGAGAGACTCACAATATAGATCCACACAGGGACCGATGATAGCGTCAGGACGGCCAGAGCGACATGCCACGCCCGTTCATGCATCGCATATGTGCGGAGGCATGAGAAAACTAACGGGGTCCATCAGTGTGGCGGTAAGGGAATCAGAGGGTTGACTTACTCCCCCAGGCACTATATGTGAGTATGATGAGCACTTGCGAGAGGCGCACCAGAACAGGACAGCTGAGCAGGGCCGATGTTCAGTGGTGATTCCTCGGCGGCTAGGTATGGTCATGCTCACCTCTGGAACAACAGTTAAAGAGATCTCACCAGGACCGGCGAAGGGATGATAGACGTACCAGATCGCTAACGGTGAACGTACTTGGCATGTTCACAGCATATAGCGTGATAACGAGGTATCGATTGAGCAAGAAAATCCATGTCGCGGCCGACACCTTGCGCTGCCAGATGTGCCGCACCTCTCGGTCGAAGGTCAAGCAGGTTTCATACAGAAGCAGTGCTGCGAAGCGAAAATGAAATGAGCAGAGCTGATGCTGCATCAGGGAATGCCGGGACGTACAGAGAGCCGCAAAGTTGCAGTATGCTCCGGTTATCCTGTACGGATGTAGTCAGGAGTGTGCGCTTCTAAGAGGCGGTTGCGGCGTACGACGTGGTGTATGCTGCTACATCTTGGCTTGGGCTGCTCATGGCATCGACGGCGGCGACGCGACCACAGAAGCAGGGGAGCTGCACTGCAAGGTGAATGTGGTAGAAGCGACACAGACGGGGCGCACGCCGAGCTCGGGGGTCATATCCGCTCGGGAAACAAAAATAGAGGATATAACATGCGGCACACCCCTTTCCAATACATGTCTCATCATCAGTGAGGCTCTTCTAGTGGTCGACAAAGATTGAAATCGTTGTCGAATCTGCAGCCGGGATCTTGAACTTGTGGCGAGGTCGTATAGAGCACCGCTTCAATTTGTCGCCGAGACCGATGTAAACATAACATCGTCTATGCAGCAGCATTGTGTGTTACGCAGCCTAGCAGAAAACCTGAAAGAGAAGGATATGTCATCAAATCCAATTGGTAGACTGGTTGGGGACGTACGATCGTTGGCGGGAGTAACGGCATCCCGGCCGGATGCACGTTCTAAGGATTGCCGCATACTTGTTCCGGGAAGGACGGGTGCGTGCGTGAGCGGTGCGGGGGAAGGAGCAGTGTTGTGGTCGTCAGGAGGTCGCGAAACAAGCGTCGAGTTGTCCGAAAGCGGCTACCCCTGGCGAACTACCCGCACGATCACGATCGAGGACGGTCTTCCCGGAGCCCGCGGAGATTGTGGGGGTGCGCGCAGTCTGGGTTTGCGCTGTTGCGCAGCGTAGACGCGCGGGTATTGCTCTTGTGTTTGCGACCGATCGAACGAGTTCTTGTGTGTACTGGGCGGTTGCAAGATGCATATACAGATTCAAAAGGTTCACTGCAGGACATAATGACCGATCGGAGGGCGGAGTACATAGCAAGCGACGAGAAGTTGTCAACAAGGCGTAACACGAGAGTAGGCACGCCAAGGAGGGCATATAAGTAGTTTCCGGGCAATACGGTGACCTCTATGAGTGGACCAGGAGTAGGGTAGAGCGGTCAGATATGGTATAAACAATTCAAGATAGGATCACGGAGCACTATCCGCCTACGAGAGAAGACTGTCGCCCTGAAGCTCTTCAAACTTCGGCCGAGCTAGACGAATGTTCATCCTCAGAGCGGCGGTTTCTGAAACAAAATAAATCAAACTTCACGCCAGAGAAGGGTGTTGGATGCAGCGCGTACCAATTGTGGGATCGTGCACCACGATAAGCACGTATGTATTCCTGGTGAGCTCGTCCAGGACTGCCGTGAACTCTGGGAGTTCCATCTCCAGCGCGTGGAACTCCTCACGCACGCGCGCACACGAGTACTTGAATGCCTTGATGAGTTCAGACGTCCTCTCGTATCGCGTAGGCGCCATCTTGTGCGGGTCAGGGTCCACCTCATCTTCGTCCTCGCGGCTCGTACCGACGGATGTGTGCCCATTTGTTTTAGATGATGATGAAGCGGACGCTACTGAAGACGCGATCTGAGGTGGGGGTGGGGGTGTGGAGGTAGCGATGACGAGGAACGTGGTACGTTCGAACAGGACAACTTCTGCGGCACTACAGGCGGCGGCGAGTTTGGCCAGGTGTCGAGACAGCACAGACGCGTTGGGAATCAAGATGTGCACTATCCGAGACCAAGCCTGATCCACGCATCCGCAATCAGTGACATACGAACGCATACAATCGTGTTCTCCTCACATTGTATAGGGATTCGTCGTATATACTGGTGCCGAACACAGTAATTTCGGCATCTCCGCTAGCTTCCTTGAGTTCTTTGGTCTTGCGCGCTAACGTCTCCAGCTTCGGCCCCCTCGCGAGATCCATCTTGTGCACAAGGAGGAACACCGCGGCATTTGGGCTGAATTTCTTCAGCGCCGCCAGACACGCCTTGTAGTAGACCAGGTCCTTCTCCATGTTACGCGTCTCGACCTCGAACACGTAGATCATGACTCCGACGTGTTGAAATATCGTCGACTGTTGTATGGAGAGGTACGAGTCCATGAACGCATCTTGACCACCACAATCCCACAGGTTGAGGATGAGATCTCCGAGGAAGCGGACATGGTTCTGCTCGACGTCGATGGTCGCGCCCAGACGCGAGGTGAGGGAGGCGGGGTTGTTGGAACTGTGCGAAAGTACGATGTGAGAAGAGCTGATTCTGGAAGGGAAGAGGCATACTCACAAGATCAGGGAGCGCATGGACGTCTTCCCACTGCCCGAGGCACCCATCAACAAGACCTAGACTACATCGGTTGACATCCTAGTGCGTTTGTCACGTTGTATTCACCTTCTTCTTCATAGTGGCGTAGTGATTTGGGACAGAAACCAGACCAAGTAGGACGCCTGACCGCCGTAGCTAGGTGGACGTGCGTGGTGACTATGACAAATAAGCTCAGAACCAGTCAATCAGTTAGAGACCAGCAGCTGGAATGCGCAGTACTGGCGTAGAAGAGACCAGCAGGGGGAGTGCGAGGATGGAAGTTGCAGTTTCGAGGCAAGAGACGATCATGGCAGTATTAGGATGAGGTAAAGCTGGGGAAGCGCTGGTCCTTCCGGAGTCATTCGCATCCGCTTCATATATACATATTTTCCGAGCCCTGCAGGGCATCGAGCAGAACGCTGGGAATGTCCATGATATACATTATGTTTGGGTTGCTGACTTCTCGTACAAGTGTCCTTCCTACATGTAACACGGTCCACCCTTCAGTTGAACTTGCCTTCCGCCCATTTCCGTGATTGCGAAGCCATCTCCACCGCAGCCAGAGCCCAGTCCTCGCCGTGGTTGTGGCCCTTGCTTGCGCCGCGGCCAATACCAGCTCTCTCCAGCGCCTGGTCGTCCGTGAGCGCTGTGAGGACACCGAAGATGACGGGGACACCAGTGTCAAGCTGCACGCGCATGAGCGCATGCGAGACAGACTCGCAGATGTACTCGAAGTGCATGGTAGAGCCCTTGATGAGGACGCCAATCGCGATGATAGCGTCAAAAGGCTGGTGAGGCATGGTCACGACCTGAGGAGCGGGGGTAGAGGTGCGCGAGTTGGGGTTGAGTGAGGTCAAGCCGCCGAGGAGATCGGTTGCCGTTGCACCAGCCTGGACATGCGAGCCGGAGATCATCCTGGGGACTGTGAGCCTCCATTACAGCAAAAAGAAGAGTATAACGTACTTCGAGCAGGCCAAAGGCAGCTCGAAGCTACCAGGGACAGATTGGACGACGATATTCGCCTCCTTCACGCCGGTCTCCTTCAGCTTAGCGATCGTGCCGGCGACGAGCGCGTCAATGACGCTCTTGTTCCAGCGCGAGTGCACAATCGCGACGCGCAAGGGCGAGCCATCAAGCGTAGCAGGAGGTGGGGCGGGGCCTTTGATTGAGTCGCTCATCGTCGTCGTTGGTGTCGGGAGAGGATTGGGATGGAGATCTACGCGAGCGTGCGCAGGCGCGCGCACTCTTCACGCGCCTCCGTCACACGCCACGCGAACGCCCGCCGACACTGCTTGTGCCTGTTTGCGATCGGTGGCTGCAGAAATTTGGGGACATGCGCCTGTGATTGGCTCACACTTCGAAGCTGTCTCGCTTGCTTCCCCCGTCCTCCATCTGTGCTTCCCGTCCCCGGCTTTAGAGGCTCGCTTGTGTTTCTGAGGATGGCTATTGAGCAAGGGAAATCATCAGTAGACGGGAGCCTCGCTGGTGAGTTTTTGAATGGTGCTCAAGAGACGAGGTCACTCAACTGTATGTTTCAGCCACCTACACATATATCTACTCATTCCTCGTCAACAAGGAGCATACGAAAGCGGCGGAGGCTTTGAAGAAGGCTGCCAAGGATGTGGTAGTGCTGAAGGATGGAATGTCTCACGACGGTCCTTCGCTGGACGTGATCGTGAAGGAGTGGAAGCAGCTGAAGGCGAAGGCGAAGGCGGAATCTTCGTGAGTTTGCATAGCACAAGCCGTTTCCCCTTGCACTCTCACTTACCCTTTTGGCAGCGATAGTTCTGACTCGGATGACTGTACGTGTGGTGTACGGTTCGCCTAGCAATACTCTACTGACCCTTTCGTGCATAGCTTCGTCTGAAGACAGCTCCAGCTCAGACTCCTCAGACTCGGACGACGACTCGGACTCTTGTAAGTCCTCCTAATATATATCATTGCCTATCTAAGACCTGACAGGATCTGTTCTGCGCGTCTCAGCGGATTCCTCCTCGTCTAGCGCTGCTACTCCGACTGCTCAAACGAAGACAAGTACGTTGATTATGACGCCAAATTGTATATTCCAGTCACTCAACCTTTCAAGTTTTGAAAGCTATCGTCGACGAAAAGCCGAAACCCTCACCTGCGAAGGTGAAGGCGAAGGCAGCCTCACCGGCCCGGTCAAGTGAGACGCTGGCCAGTGAAGACTCGGCTTCCAGCGACAGCTCGAGCGAGAGTTCGAGCAGCGATGAATCGAGCGACGACGAGAAGCCCACCAAGGGGAAGAAGGTTGAGGCCAAGGTCGTCCCCAAGAAAGTGGACGCGACCAAGGTGGTCGCAAAGAAGGCGGATGCGAAGAAGGCGAAAGAATCCTCCTCCGACTCTTCCGACTCTTCCGAGTCCTCGGATTCCTCAGACTCCGACAAGGATGAGGTCAAAGAGTCGAGCTCCAGTTCTTCCGAGTCCTCGGATTCTTCAGACTCTGATTCCGACTCGGACTCGGACGATGAGGCGAAAACGAAGAAACCCGCAGCGAAGGCGAAAGCCGCGGTCAAAGTCTCCAAGCCTAAGGAGGAGCCAGTGGACGTGAAGGTGACCAAAAAGCGGCGCACAGACGAGAGTGGCGCGTCCGTGCCCACCGCCATTACCGAAACGGCTCGGGAGACTGAGAGCGCTGCTCCCGAGGCGAGTGAGTCTCACGTCGGCAAGGAGAAGAAAGTCAAGCAGCCGCGGAAGACCAACACGCCATTCCAGAGGGTGAAGGCCGAGGAAGTGCACGTCGATGAGCGACTGAGAGACAACACGTTCGAGTCGAGGGTGCGTGTCGCTTCTTCTCGGGGATGTCAATGCTCGGGGCTCAATTCTGTGCTGTCTCTTAGCTGGCCCAGGGTGCCAGTATATCGGATTACGGCGCACGCGCAGCGCGCGATCTCATCGTTACGCGCGGTGCAGGCTTCAGGAAGGAGAAAAATAAGAAGAAGCGGGGCAGCTACCGTGGAGGGGACATTACGGTACGTGCCACATCACTTCCCGCGCACAATCATGATCTTGACTATTGTTATTACAGTTGGCCACCCACAGTATCAAGTTTGATGATTAGCTTCTTGCCCAGTTCTATGTTATGCTTCGCGCCACATTAAGTGGCACTCGTCCACTAGCTAGATCGCTTCCAGACTCCGTACAAACTGCATGCTGATCCGTGACTGGTGCCGCACGGGCTTCCGACAGCCACCCTGCCAGCCTGGTATCGACCACAGGAACTTGCCAATGCACGTAGTTTTCATCTTCTCCCCGCTGACTACGACCTGAGGAAGCACCCACCTCGTGTCGGGCTCGATGGTGATGCGTGCCCTACGCGAGGACAGTTCGTCCTCGATATACGTCGGCCACGGCCGCGTCGTGTCGAAGTGCACCGCGAAGCGGTAATCGTACAGCGCGGTGTACACCGACTGGCCCTCCCTGCGCGCCGCGAGTAGCTCGTCTGTGATGTCGAGAATTGCGTGTGCCTCCATGTTCAAGCTGGGCGACTTCTTATGGGGCGGCGCGCGTGCGAAGATCCACCCTGGTTCTTCGTCCTTGACATCGACCCGGCACCCCCGGTGCGAGATGGTGCCCTTGCGCGTGTTGACCGTCACTGGGTATACGTTGACGCCCGCGCCCGCGGTGAAGACCCGCCGTGGATCCTCGCGCACGCTCGTTTCTGGGTCGACTAGCAGCGCCGAGAGTGGGATCGGGTTGGGCGGCCAAAGCTCGTTCGCAATGCGGCGGAGGCTGCTGTGGTTCCCGCCCGCCTCGGACCAGACAGCGCCCCAGGGGCCGTGACTGGCGAAGCGCATGCAGCGACGGATGAGCGCGATACGGATCTCGTCGTCGGTCGTTTCCTCGAGCTTAGGACTGCGGAGGAGGAGCGTCGATGGCGGGGACTTCACACGGGCGCGAGCGATGGCATTTGTGACTACATTAAGCGTGAGCCTAAGAGTCATCTGTGAAAGAGGACAGGAATAGTACCCTGCGTGTCGACTTCTTCCAAGCGCATGCCGTAGAGGCGTACTGCTTCTCGCAGCTGGTCGGCAGGCCGAACGTCAGGAACCATCGCGCGCAGTTGTTGGATGTAGGGTTCGAAGTCTGCGGACTTCAAGCTGGACTCGGAGTGATCCTCCTGCTGGGGCTGCTGCGCCAAGTCCTGAAGTAAACTTTCAGTTCTCACTGTACGTCTCTGAACGCAAGATGAACGCACCTTGCCCGACAGGATGCGCCGGACGCCGTTGCGGAATGTTAGACCCGGTTGAAAGTTGGTGGGGTCGTTCACGTAGTCAAGTTTGTACGCTTCACACGTGGCTAAGAGCCTGTCCTACACGGAAATTCTAGCACATCTTACGGTGACCGTTCGTATAAGCTCGCACAGACCCACCTTGGAAACATGGAGAAAGGGTCGCACAATCCAACTGCGCATGCCTTGCGAGCCAAAGGCGTAGTAGTCATTTTCCCGGTGCCCCATCCCCCAGCGTCGTACGGGGCGCATGGCGGCCAACCCTCTTATGCTGCTGCCCTGAGTTTTGCGCATGAGCGCAGTCTCAACTTGATCGTCGGCGTGGTGGGCGAACGCGATGATTCTCGCGTTGAAGTGTTGCATGGCTTGGAATAGCGTGCTATAGCGTGCCTCGCGCGCAACCTTCTCGTCAACGTCGCGTATTGGAGGATAAGGACGTTTGCCCCAGGGTATCTTCTCCGTGACGTGGGGACTGTTCAGCTGCTTGGCTGTCCACGTTGCTGTCTCTTCCATGACAGTAGCCGCATCTTGTAGGCTGTGGTTCACGTGGGCTGAGCACACGGTTTGTGGGAATTGGCATTCGCCCAGAGCGAGAGCAGGGTCATCTCGAAGGGACCGCACAGCTAGATTGGACGTTCAGTGAGCAGGTTCATAGCATAACGTACTTCGTTGACGCATGCCCATACGCTCTGGCGTCTCTCAGGACTGGGACGTATGCAAGACAGCTTACCTTTTTGCTGTCGAACAAGCGCTCCGAGGAGAAAAAGCAACGCGGTGGAATCCGGTCCACCCGAGTTCGCGACCACTGAGCGCATGCATGAGGACTGAAGCTAGTGATCGTATGAGCAACGTACCAATTCGATTTGTCCAACCCGTGGGCGGAATGCATCTTTGGAGAAGGTGGAAGAATTCGGCAGGAGTGATTGGAGGAATGAACGGAGGCATGGGGGCGGAATGTTGGGGTCTCACGCAAGGCTGATATGCAGGGGTCTAGACGGGGGTGTTGCTATGCCATCGAGCGGGCGAGTACGTATCTTCCAAGAGCGACGACGACGAGCGCAGGCGGAGATGAGCAACGTCGGAGGTCAAGGAAGCTCTCGACGGCTCTCGCCTCTCGCGCCTGGCTGTATGCGCGTATGTAGGCGCGCGCGACGCGTAGATCGCTCACGTGTGGGAGGGATGATCGCCGTCGCCGGCCGGGGCGGCGGCGTGGATATGGCAGGAGGAGGGGCACCGGCCGGCGCTGCGAACGGCTCCTCCCTTGGATTTCGGCTTTTCTCTTGTCGTACTGCTTCACGTTGCCTTCGCCCGCGCTCCTCTTCGCTGCCTCATCTCTCTTTCCTTTACCGCCATGTCTTCGCAGTCCGGGAACCCCGTCTCCCCTCCTCTCGACGCTGCAGGCGCATCCGCAGGCGGTGTTCGTAGGCATCACACTATCTCTGCCTCATCGCGCGCCGCACGCCCCACCTCCAAAATCGCGCTCGACAACCTCGACGATCCACAGGCAGAGCAGTTGTGGAACGATGATGAGCTTGTGGACCAAGACTGGGTTGGTGGCATCGGCGCCGTCGGCGAGAAGTCCTCGCTTCACAGGCAGGCCTCATTGCCGACTAGATACCATCGCGGTAAGCATATCCCAAGCCCATTTAGCTTTACTCCCACTCGTTTGGGCCCGCCATGCTCTTCAATAAATACACCCGTTCTGATCGCGCTTTCAGCTTTCGGTGGCCAAGCAGGACGCCAGCCCGGCGCTCATACTCCGCGTACCTTGAACAGTCTTTCTGCCATCGCTGGCCATGAGGGCGACGAAGAGGAATGGGAACGCGAGATGCGCGGCTTCCGGAACGAGGATGAGGTGTGGCGTCCTCCGCCCCTTCGCTTCCTCACACAGCTGCTTACGATGCTACACAGCACCCCGGGATGTCTGTGTCCGACCACGGGCATGGCATGGCTGATTCCTCTGCCTCGGCTTCACCGCTGTCTCCGCATTTCGGTGGCGGCTTGCCCAACGTCCCGTCGCCTCCCCCCGGTGCTACCGGAGCAGGGGGTGTACGTAGACACCAGAGTCTGAACTACCCTACCGCAACTGCTTCGGTAAGGCGCTTGGCCTCCGGTCTCAAACGTGCGGGAACCCTCCAGGTGGGGGCCAAGGGTGCACAGGGGGTGCCCTATTCCGGCGCTCAGAGTCCTAGCCCCACCAACGCTGATGAATACGACGACAACGAGAGCACTCGAGCGGACGAGGAATCTCCTTACTTCGCAGCCTCCGGACAGACTGGCGGTCAGTACCCTGGCAGCCCCATCGGCCGTTCCTCGCCCTGGAGCACTCCGGGCGGCGAATGGCGCCCTCAGATGGGTGCTGGCAACGCTGGCGCCTACGGGGGGCATAACGGAGGCAGCAACGCTGCCATTGACGACGTTTCCCGCGCCCTTTCGCAGCTCGAGATCAACCAACAGTATGGCAATGTGTCTCAAGGCCAATCCGCCCATCCTCCTCGCTTCAACCCCTCTCACCCCCCTCCCGCTCAAGCGCCTGGCCTGCAGCGCGGCAATGGTGGCGTTACCTCGCGCAAGTTGCAGCTTGTTACAGACTTGGACGGTCGCAACAACCAGAGCTCGGTCCAGAGCGCCTCCGCTTACGTTCCTCCCATCGGTCATGGACTCTCGCAGCCAGGACAGCCTGGTCAGGGACTGAACCGCGACGACCAACAGCAGCAGCAGCAACAGCAACAGCAGCCGCCCCACCACCGCGACCGTGCGTTCACTGCTTCCGGAGGTACGCCGTGGGACAACAAAGAGCGTCTTTTGGTTGGCCGCGCTTCGAACCCCAGCCTGCAGCAATTGTACCAGCAAGGCAAGCTTGCTGCGGAAGGTAACGGCCAGATTCCCAACGTACCGTCAATCCCGTCGCAATATTTGAATCAAGGGCAAGCGCCGCGCATGGGTGCCCCCGCATCCGGCAACAACGTCGGCGGGCAAGGAGGACAGAATCAGGGGCAAAGCGGGCCGAATGGAAACGTAGACAACTTTATCACGTCTCCCATGGACGTGCCAACGCTGATCGCGGCGAAGGGATACAACCCGGTCGAGTTCGACACGCGACCCGCCTTCGTGAGTCTACTCCGTTTCTTGGCGATCTGCGGTGATTGAGTTCTGGGACAGGCGCGGTTCTTCGTGATCAAGTCTTATACCGAGGACGACGTGCACAAGTCTCTCAAGTATGAGATTTGGAGCTCGACCGACCCCGGGAACAAGCGTCTCGACAAGGCTTTCAAAGAGACTGCCGGACGGGGACCTATCTACCTCTTTTTCAGCGTCAACGCAAGGTTCGTCTCAGCAGATTAATTCAGCGCGATAGAGCTTCTCTGACAGCGGAGGTAATGCAGCGGTCACTTTTGCGGCATGGCTGAGATGTTGACCCCCGTACGTGTGGATACGTAAATGTTTCGTAGTACATCTGCGCGCTAACGCCGAGTGCTCTTCAGGTGGACTATACTCGCAGCTCAACTGTATGGGCTTCGGACAAGTGGAAGGGTGTCTTCAAGGTCCGGTGGATCTTCGTCCGCGACATACCCAATGCTGGCCTTCGTCATATCCGACTCAAGTGCGTCGTTTTGGTGACAACCCCGTAGTCGCGGCTCTGATAGTAGTGTAGCAACACGCAAGAGCGCAAGCCCGTCACCAACTCTCGTGACACGCAGGAGCTCCTTCCGGACGCGGGCCAGGAGATGCTGCGCATTTTCCACACCCACCCCGCCAGGACCTCTCTGCTCCAAGACTTTGCTTTCTACGAGGTCGGTGCCATTGCTATAAATTCACGATCAGCGAGCTCATGCCCGCGTAGCTCCAAGCTATGCAAAAGGCGCAGGCTCAAGCCCTCACGCAGGGCGCGGCCTCGCCCACCCAAACGCCCATGAGCATGCAAAACACGGGTTCACAGTCGCAAGGACTATCGCCCACTACCACCGGTCAACATCCCTTCGCCATGTCGAACCCCGCCGCACTCGCGTACGCTGCCCAGCAGATGGGCGGCTTGCCGCAGATGAATATGAACATGGGTATGGGCATGGGTATGGGTATGAACCCGATGCTCCAGATGCAGATGAACATGGGCACGCCCTTCGCGAACCCGCACGCGATGCAAAGCGTCATGCGCAACCCGAGCCCCGGTCCGATGCCCGTCGGCGGGCAGAACTTCATGGGCCTTGGTGGCGGCATGCAGGGCTTCTGAGCCCTGGGCGCGTACCCTTCTACCCAGCACCTACCCTTGATTCACCCCGGCGAACCTCCTTCCATCTCTACCTCGGCTCATCGAAACGAACGCTCAATGTCCGCGTCTTGCATATAGAATTGAACGTCGACCCTCGGACGGGCGGAAACTGGTACATCTGTGCACTAATATCTCTGTATGCCTTTCCTTGCTCTCCCTTCTTTTTCTTTCCTTGTTCTGCTTGTCTTCCGATCTTGCAAACAGCCTCTCTGTATTACCATCGGGGTTTGCCTACAGCGCTCTTCCCCTATCTATCCCCTTTTCTGTTGCAGCGTAAAGTTACCTTAATGACCGCCACGCCCCCCGTGACTCCCTTTCACACCAGCCGCGCTGCCTACTCTGTTTCCGTACGGTATGCCTCTTGTTGCGTTATTGTGCCCCGACCCGAGGAATTCGTTATCGCGCTCTTTGCATTTCCGTGCTCGCATGTTCGTTGCCGCCCCTCCCTCCTTCCTTTTCGTTTTAAGCTTCTTTCTCGCTATCCCCCTTAGTATGTATACGCTCCATTGCATCTCACAAAGAGTGGCGATCCTCCTTACTACATGGTACTACCAACGGGACGATGAATCTGAACGGACGTGGACTATCGAATGTTCGCATGTATTTGTCCTGCAATGTCCCGCACATACGCACTGTAGTTCTTGGTTCGTTCCTCAATCTACTCGTTCCCTTGCGTCCCCCTTTGCGCATCGTACACCGCCGGTGCTAAACCTCGTATGTCATACGTTTTCAGGGACGAGTCGCGGGTTGCACTCGGTGCTGCAGGGCTCACGGCGAATCCACGGGCCCTGCGGCAGGGGGCGTGACCGCGACGCGACGCGTGCTGCAGGGCTGCACGGAGAACGCCGGGTACGTACATATACGTAAAGGGCTCAAGGCGCGTGCCCCACGCTTCTCGTCTTCCCCCTCCCGCCCCCACCTCGCCTGCGCACCTCGCATGCAGCCCGTTGAGTACTACCAAATCGGTGGTTTCAGAGCGCATCTGAGGTACGACATTGAACGGGCACTTGTCACTGACAAGCCCATGCTGACCTAGTTACCACCTCGCCGTGTATCTTCAGAGATAACTCCAATGATGCTCTCACCGCGAAGCTCATGAGAGATGGTGTTGAAGCAGAATTCGTACTAGGTAGCTCTACCAGAATCCGATTGCAACTCGCATGATCTTACACGCATGTTCTAGGTATCCAACCATGCGGGGCATCCTACTTGCTCTTACCTCGCGCGAAATTCGCTAGGCTACATCTTGGGAGACCGCGCGATCCCCCGCGCCGCGCGTCAGAGTACGAGTCGCTCTCCCCGATCCAGTTCGCCACGAAAGCGGACTTGAGCGCGAAGTTTGCCATGCTCGCGTCGAACAAGAAGACAACCGATGGGATACCGCGCGACCGGAGCAAGGCAAACACCGAGTACACTGTCGGGGGGAACTACCTCTCTGAGATTGGGACCGCTCGGTCGTCGTTTGAGCACCAGAGGTCAGCCAGAGATCTAGCGTTCGCTACCCTTGCGCTGACCTAGAACGTGTCTAGGGTGTTTTACAGACTTTGCCAGAGTACTATCGAGCGGCCGATCGACTATGCCCTCAACCTAGCTCCCTGGTTCAAGAGTGTGCGCATGTTCTCATTCGCATTCAACACCTGGACATTAGACGTGCGGTCGCTACCTGAGCGAGAGGAGGCTCCCGTAGTACTGGACGTTGGCTGGACGGAGTTTGTTGCGCCCAACGACTCTGCCGACCTCACTGCGCTATCCACCTCCCACTACGTAATCGAAGAGACGAAAAACATGGGCAACCGTCAAATGAATAAACTGGTAGGTCCGGCAGTGGAGAAACGAAAAACATACAAGACTGATGTATTGTGAACAGTCGCTCCCTAATATTACCCAAATCATGCCACGGGCGACTATCGCGGCTCTTCTGCAAGACGTGTTTGCACCTTCACGCGAGGGAGCGCCGAAATCGCCCATGATTCTTCTCGTCCACGATGCGAAGATGACACGTTGTGTTCTACGGTGCTTTGATGTCGATTCTTCCCAATGGAGGGCAGGGATCAAGGACTTGCTGTACTACCCAGACGCCCGTGTCACCCCCAGACAGACCTCGTACCATGAGAGCAAACGCGACGTCCGCGACTACTCGGGGAAGTGGAAGCGCGAACGGTCGCGTTCTCCGCGTAGGTCGGGCGCTGTGGATTATCCCCCGCGTCCGCGATCTCCACCGCAGACCCATGCGCCGCCGTCTGTGTACCTAGTCGACGTCCGGCAGATGTATCAAAACCTAATGCAGGTTCCGAAGAACGAGTCAATCACGTCGTATGCCTCTGAATTTGCCTTGCGCGATACTGCCCCAGGTAGGGGAGAGGACGACACGATCATCTACGAGGATATCGATCCCGAGAGCTGGTGTGCAGGACGAGAGAGCAGGCGCGTATAGCGTAACTTCTGTATCACACACGGATTCGCTTACCTTGGCAACAGGCTCATTGGATACGTTTGGGAAGAAATGGCGAACTCGATCGCGATCGACGAGCAACGCGCGTCACGGAAGCTGTTTTCCAAAGAGGAATTGATCGAGGTCTACCCGGGAGCACCTGGAGGCGCAGGAGGGGACGACGATGTGGATCCGAACGATATAGTGCAACCCGGAGCGCAACCCGGGAACCCCACATCCGCGCCGAAGCCGGTAGGCATGTACGATTCCGCGTCGGAGGACGATGATTGGTGAAGTAGCGATGAAACTAGAGGAGGGCTGGTGTAGGATCTAGTCAAGGACATCTTTCGATAGATCTATGTTGTTGTATCTTTCTTCACATACTGTTGTGCGAACTAACGTGACTCTTCTTTCTTGAACGCATACGGTTGTGGTGAGCCGGTTCGCGCTGCGAAAGTCAACATGTTTGAGTAGCGGAGATGATCTACGATGATTGCCATATCGGGAAGCGCACAAATGTATGCTGTTCATCCCGCGTCTCGAGAGCGCGACCACAACCTCCTCCTACGTTACGCCGCCTCACGCTCATTCTCCTCTGACGCAACGACCCTACTTTCATTCCTCGAACACTGAATACGACCACGCATCTATCTGTGACACTCACTGAGCGCGATGTCTCTGCTGTCAGAGCGGCAGAAGGAGGAACTGTACGTGACAATGGTACCTCTTAGACGGCAGCTAGCTTCATGCACAGCGCGTCATATAGGCAGAAGTCGATCCTCGAGTACCTTCATGCGAACAACTTTGGCGATGCGTTCAACGCCCTCAAGGCAGACGCGGGCATCGACTACACCCCGGACCCCAAGGCGAAGTATGCGGGCTTGCTAGAGAAGAAGTGGACGAGCGTGATACGGTTGCAGAAGAAGGTGCGTGCGTCGTGTTGGCTCCTCACGATCTGCTATGTTGACCAAGCGTGCTTGGATGGCGTGTCGCGGTACGTAATAGATCATGGACCTCGAGAACCGAAACGCGGCGCTGCAAGAGGAACTCTCACTATCACCCGCGAAACGCGCCGCTCTCCAAACGGACTGGGTTCCCAGGGCACCCGCAGCATACACACTGAAAGGACACCGCGGCCAAGTGCTGAAAGTCGCCTTCCACCCCACATTCAACCTCATTGCTTCTGCGAGCGAGGACGCGACTGTGAAGATCTGGGACTGGGAGACCGGAGAGTTCGAACGGACATTGAAGGGGCACACGCGACCCGTGAACGATGTGGCTTTCGATAGCAAGGGCAACCTGCTAGGTGCGTCTTAGCCACAGCCGAAGGCGTTGCATGTTCGGTTGCTGATCGGCTGGGTGTCACTCAGTGACCTGCTCGTCCGACCTGTTCATCAAAATCTGGGATGTGCAGAACGAATGGAGAAACACGAAGACGTTCCCCGGACACGAGCATACAATCTCATCCGTGCGGTTCATGCCTGGAGATCTACAAATCGTGAGCGCTAGCAGAGACCAGACGATCCGGATATTCGACGTCGCTTCTACGTTAGTGGTCATGCCAGTATCCTTTTGAGCAAGAACTGAACATATAGCACACTTTCAGGCACTTGGTTCGAACAATTAGCGGTCACACAGACTGGGTGCGGTGCGTCGAGCCTTCAGACGACGGCAGGTTGATCGTGAGCTGCTCGAACGACCAGGTGGGTATATGCGGCTGTGGCTAAACGAGACTGCTGAAAATGTTGTGTTCCAGACTGCGCGTATATTCGATCCCTTGTCAGGAGAGTCGAAAATGGAGCTGCGGGGTCACGAGCACACAATCGAAGTAGTGGTGTTTGCGCCCGTAGCAGCCTATGCTGCAATTCGCGAATTGGCCGGGATCCCGGTATGTCTAGATTATGCCTACCTTTGGTACATCCCCTCTCATCTCAAACATATCAGAGCACGGAGCGGTCAAATAGGGCAGCAGCATATGCCGCCACAGGCTCCAGGGACCGAACTATCAAGCTGTGGGACACCCAGACAGGACAACTTCTCCGTACCCTTGTGAGTTCGTCCGTTGTTTACCACTGCTTTCACTGACAAACCCGCTTAAAATTGGCAGCAAGGGCATGATAACTGGGTACGAGCCCTGGTATTCCATCCATGCGGGAAGTTCCTTCTCTCGGCATGTGACGACAAGACGATCCGCGTGTGGGAAATCAGCACGGGACGCTGTGTGAAGACCGTTGAAGCGCATGGGCACTTCGTGAACTGCATGGCGTGGGGACCCCAAGCACCCGCGGACGCTGCGAAGACGAACGGGGCGTCGGGGTCCGGGAAGACGGAACCGGAGAAGTTCGTGAACGTCGTGGCCACCGGGAGCGTCGACCAGACGATCAAAGTCTGGCTTCCATGATCGTTCCATGCTGGCATGGGCTTGGCTTCGCGGAGCGAGCGCGGCCATGGACTTCTTCCTTCCGCGAAGATTTTGGTGCTTCCTAGACGACGAGTAATGTCCGGTGGTCTCTTCAGATGGTCTTCTCGGTAAGCACGTTGGTCCCCGGTCTGCGTACCTTTCGCTGCTAATGCCCGCCCGCTTTGCGCCGCCGTGATCTCCGCCGGGTTCAGCAACCGCACAGTATGTCCTTGCTATTCGATCACGTACGGCCGCTCGCTCCTGCTTTCCCCTATCATTACTGATACTACCTCGTCCTCGTTCCTTCTGCTCTGGAATATGCGCACAGTACCGTTACCCTCCTTCGGCGCACATACCCCCTACATCGACTACATATCAACCCTACTTGTACAATTTATTCTGAACCCAGGGTGTGCCGTGGCTCAACGTGTCTTTGTGTTTTTCTTCGTGGACATCGCCGTGCAATTGACAACGTCTAGACTCCACCTTCACTGCTTGCGGTGGCGGCCATGGCAGTGGCCAGAGCAAACTGGCCCCGTCGTGCCCCATCGCAGCGCCATGAACTCCGACGGGTGGATCTTTGCTTGCTGTGCGTCAACGGGCAGATATCCACCGCTAAACAGGCCGCAGTCCACGGGGTCATGCTCCCGGAGGATCCATCAACGCGCCCGGCGCAGCGATAACACACCCGTGAGCTTCTAGTTGAGCGTCGAGCCTTTTCCTGTGCTGAGAAGCAGATGCCTTACAGGAGTGTGTTCTGCAGGTTCCTGGCGGGAAGCGTCTGGAACGATGCTTAATTGACCCTTCTCGCATGGAAGTCCTCGCGATGCCCCTCGCGCCGGGTGGTCCCAAGGCACACGGCCAGTCTCCTCCCACCCGAGCGGAGGGCGACGGCTAGCCTAACTCTTCTCGAGGGCGGCGATAGGACGCAATGATGCAACCCCTAGTCTATGTATTGCACAGGCACCGCGGGAGACTGGGTGTCCGAGCGTGCGATGCATCAAAGCATGAGCGCACACATGTGGAAGGTCGTATTTTCGTCGGCCCCGAAATATCCCCCCGGCGTTTCAGCTACCACTAGTACCAGCTAGTATTAGGCGGCGGATACGCAGAACGATACGACGGCCCCGGAGCATGGGCGGAGAGGCGATAGAGGCCATAGAGACCGCACGAAGGCCCGCGCGATCAGTAGGAGCGAGATCGACGGGCGCACCGCGTGGTGCACAATGCCATTTCATAGACTCGAAAACCAGTCGATCGGGACGCACATGGGAGTTGGGGGGCCCAATTCACTGCGCAGGCTTGCATCACAGTGCATCACTCGTTGGGGGCGTCAGTGGCACTGGTCCTGCGCGTATCTGGCACACCGGGACAGCCAGACTTGTGCTCTGTAAAATTTCTGCGACATCACTTGCTATCGCTGTACGGGACCTTGCGGGTAGTCCGTCGGGGACGTTTCATCAACAGCGGCCCGAGCGCTGATACACATGGTTCCGCGCGCAACTGCGCGTCGAAGGAGACGCAACGGGGTGCACAGCTGCTGATACATGCGTGCACATCTCGAAGCTGCAGTGGATCCAACTTCGAAATCATGCGGGCGACACTGGCGATCGGCAGAGATCTGTGGTTCGAGCGGGGCCGGGGCGGCGGGCCGGGACACACACAGCGATCGCATCAGGCACACGGACGACGCCCATCATCGCTCGCTCAGTCTCAGGCTCGATGCAGGGCCTCGGATTCAGAAGTTTGCCCATCATCGTCATCAACCGCTCCTGCGGGGCCAAGAGCGGTGCACACTGCAAGGAATTCCAGGAACCGGTGAGGGAGCACGCGTTATCGCCAGCGAATCACGACCGCTAAATTGGCAGGAGGAGTACGCGCGAGACATGGATCAACAGCGGTAATGTGGCTGATGTACTAAGAACCACCTCGTCCACATCGCACAGTTGTCGCGCAGGTCGTGTGCAGATGGATGGGGCACACACTTTGCTCGGAAGGGATGACGGTTGCGAAGGTTTTGACAATTCGAAGCATGGCGGCACGGTCACCGGACATAGTGACCATACGGGGCCTGCATGGAAGCCCTGTTGCGGACAGTGCGGAGATGAGTGGGCGGCATACTCACTGGACACCGACCACCGACGAGCCAGGAGGATGGCTAGCTGTGTGCGGGGGCCCGCTGCTTCACACGCGGCTGTCCCGGCGATGGCGAATATCGACGTGAATGTGGACGTCCGAGTACTCAATCCGCTGCCTCCCAAGGCCCGTCTTCTCGACTTCTTCGGCGTATGCGATCCCCCGCAGCGTAGCTTTGCGCGCTGCACAGGTTGCCGTCCGGGGGCCGCACACGCAATTGAGAAGGAGACGGGGCAAGTTCGCATCACGAGATGGTTCCCATCGGCTGGGAGAAAACGGATGGCCGCGCCGCCGGGGTTGGGTATCCGCGTGGGGTGGGAGTGCATGGGGACATTCGAGCACCAGGTGCGATAAACCGTGGGCCATCTCTCAAGTTTTCGTCCCGATTCGCTAAGAATGCTATCGCACAGACTTGACGCTGCAGGACCCCGCGGGCCCTGTTCGTGTGCCTGGGTCGCCCGTACGATAAGCTCGCTCGTACGGAAGGCACCTGCACCATGTGCTGCAGACACCACTGTGGGTGTACGGGGCGCTAGCCCTCTGCTCCTCCGTATATATGCCCCGTCCCTGTTCTCACACATCTCCAGGGCCACTCCCCCCATTCCTCCCACAATGGCACACCTCGCAGACTCGGCTCCGGCCTTTGACGAGAAGAACTCCATCGACGACAACTCCTCCCTTGACAAGAAGGCCAACGACGTCGCCGGGCTCACCGAAGACGCCATCATCGCCAAGGAGGTCGAGGAGCTCGAGGAGCGCCTCCAGAACGACGAGGCCACCGAAGATGAGTACCGGGTGCAGGAGGCCTATGAGGTCGCCATCAAGGTACGCACATATAGCGCCCACATACCCCAGTGGACCACGGTTGACGTATTATCTCTCAGGTCCTGTCACTTCGTGACGACCCCGAACTCCCCCCAATCACCTTCCGGACATTCGTCCTTGGTCTTGGGTTCTCCGCCTTCGGAGCGTGAGTGGCAATCATTTTGGAAGACGTGCTGAATCCTTATGCACACTCGTCAGCGTATTGGCACAGATCTACTACTTCAAGCCGCAGACATTGGCCGTCTCGACTCTGTTCCTGCTGGTTCTGTCGTACTGGTTTGGTAATGCCATGGCCATGGCTCTCCCGTCCAGGGGCATCTTCCGCTGGATCAACCCCGGTCCTTTCAACAGTAAGTATCCAGCAAACGTTCGATCGACTACCTTGCTCACCATAATACAGTTAAGGAGCATGTTGCCATTATCATCATGTCGTCCACGGCCGCGGTCTCCGCTACTGCTATCCAAGTCATCTCCGTTCAGGACTGTGAGTAAAGTGCGCCGCGAACCGAATGCATAAAGCTAACCAGGCGACGTAGTGTACTATGGCAACAAGCTGGTTAGTCGAGTGCTTTCAGTTCGTATGTCGAAGACTAACGACCCTGTAGAACGCCGGACTTGCGATCTTCACTCTCATTGGCTCGCAACTGCTCGGATACGGTTACGCCGGTCTGCTGCAAGACTTGCTGGTTAAGCCCACCAAGTGCTTCTGGCCCTCGACCAGTAAGATTCTCTCCTTTATCATGTTGATGCATTTCTTACCCTCGTCACCGCAGTCTCCACTGCCAATCTTTTCCAAGCACTGCACTTTGACAACCAGATGACCTCCAAGCGTGTGCGCCTGTTCTGGACGGTCTTCTGTGTCATGTTCGTCTGGGAGATCATTCCGCAGTGTAGGTCCATTGTTTGCGCTGCTCCGCAGGCGTGTTCCTGACATGCACGTGACGCACAGGGATCTTCCCCCTCCTCACCGGTATCTCCATCTTCTGCCTTGCGAACAACACCAGCACGGTGTTCCGCAACGTGTTTGGTGGCGCGAGCAACAACGAGGGCATGGGCCTGCTCTCGTGGTGCTTCGACTGGAACCTGATTGGCAGCGACTGCCTGTTCGCCCCGCTCTGGCTCCAGATCAACCAGGACATCGGTATCTTCCTCACCTACATCCTCATGGCGGGTGTCTACTACGGCAACCTCTGGAGGGCGAAGGACTTCCCCTTCATGTCTCAGGCCATCTTCGTGAGTTTGTCGGTTCTAAACTCCGTTGATCATGACCGCTGAAGCCTTCGCATTATCAGGCCGAGGATGGCACCCAGTACAACCAGACTGGTCTCCTTACCGACGGCAAGTTTGACCCCGTCAAGTACGAGCAGCTCGGGGTAAGCTTTATCATAATGTAGATGTTCTACAGTATCTGACAAAACGCTGTAGCCCGCGTTCTTCTCCGCCACGAACGCGCTCTACCTGATGACGTCCAACCTGTCTCTCGGAGCCACCTTCACCCACGTCTTCTTCTGGCACTGGGCCGACATCAAGCCCTTCCTGAAGACGTTCAACCCGTGGAACAAGACCCCCCTCGTCGTCCACGACCCCCACTACGAGAAGATGAAGGTGTACAAGCAGATCCCGCGCTGGTGGTACTTCGTGCTCCTCGTCGGCGCGTACGCGATCGCGCAGGCGACCAACTACGAGGGCCACTCCGGCCTCCCGTGGTGGGCGCTCACCGTCATCCTCCTGATCTCGCTCGTCCTCTCGCTGCTCTTCGCGACGCTCGCGGCGACGATCGGCTTCCGCGAGTTCACGTCGTCCGCCAACGGCTTCTACCAGATGATCACCGCGTACATGGTCCCCGGCCAGCCGATCGCGAACATGTACGGCGCGCTGTACGGCCAGCACCCGCAGGGCCAGTGCATTGCCATGCTGGGTGACCTGAAGCTCGGCCAGTACGCGAAGCTGCCCCCGCGCGTGACATTCTCCATGCAGATCATGGGCACCGTTGTCGGCGCTATCCTGAACTGTGAGTGCGCCCCGCAGTCCTGCACGCGCCATCCGTTGACCTGGTTTAATTACAGACGTCATGATGGTCACGATCGTCGACGCCAACCGTGACGCCCTCCTCTCCATCTCGGGTACCCGTCTCTGGTCTGGCCAGAACGCCCAGGGCTACAACTGTGAGCTTCGACCCTTGACATCGACTGAGGACTTCTGCTGACTTTTCCCTCCAGCTAACGCCATCTCGTGGGGTGGTCTCGCTCCCCAGATGTTCGGCGCCAACTCCGTCTACCACATGGTGCCCATCTGCCTCGCCATCGGTGTCTTCCTGCCCCTGCCCTTCATCCTCGCCGTAAGTCTCCCCTCCGCTTGTCTCGTGCGCACGCACACCTGTGCTCACACGCCGCGTTCCCTCGCAGTGGTACATCTGGCCCAAGGCCGGCTTCGAGAACTTCAGCACTCCCATCATCATGCAGTACTCTTGCTTCCTCTCCGTCGGCATCAACACCTCGGTAAACCCGTCGATGGTCATCGGCCTGTTCTCGCAGTGGTGGGTGCGCACGCGCTACCCCCGCTGGTTCACGAAGTACAAGTGAGTCATCCCTCCTCCCTGTCTTACGCGCGACTGGGCGGGATGCTAATGATTTACGACAGCTACATCGTGGCCGCGGCGCTCGACGGTGGCACCCAGGTCATCTCGTTCATCCTCAACTTCGCGGTGTTCGGCGCGTCCGGCACCGCGCACAGCTTCCCCGACTGGTGGGGCAACGGTGCGTCCCCCTTGACATTCAGCAGCGGTTTCCTGAAACTGACGCCGCGTGCTCCCTAGACCTCAACTTGTCTGCGGATCGTTGTGCGCTGCCCGCGAACTGATCGTCTCTGTTTCATCTGGGCTTAGGTAGCGTACGTAGTAGTATTCTTGTGTATGTGTAGCTTTACGAATAGAAACGCACACGAACCGTTTCGAGGTATCATCACGTCCGAAGACTTGTTGTCTCATACCAGTTCCGCGTGAGGGGTACTCGGTCTATGGTCTATATCTGCGCCCAGCCTTCCGTTACACGCACAGATCCTCATAGATTCGACGCAAACCCGCGCACAGGAACTTCAATTGGTCCGTCAACCTGAATCTTATGCTGACGCGGGGATAAAAATAGCGCAAAATAATATAAACAACCCTACAGTATACAAGATAGCACAACAAACGGGGCGAACGACAAATGTAGATAGGTGTGAAGTGAGACTGACACTGACATACAGACACGGGTCTCAGCTAATGGCATCGGTCTGCGACGCCCGGCGGTACGCGCTCTGTGTCCGTAGGTGACGCGGCTGGACGGCGAGCGGCCGAATCCAGAACTTGATATGCCCGAGCTTATTCGCGGTGAGCAGCCCCCGCGGGAGAAAGTGAATGTGCGCGAGCATCTCGTTGCTGATGTGCTTCACCTGAGACGAGGAGCGCAAAGATCAGTGCTGGACGACGGATGAGGAGCGTGAGGCTCACCACTACGGGCTGGACAACGGCGACTTCGTTGCGGGATGGTGCGGGATGGTATCGTGGGAGGGGGGACTCGCCTCCGGGCGTGCCGGTGGGCGGGAGAAAGACGGTAGATTCGCCTCGCCGGCGCAGCGCCAAGGAGATAGAGGATGTCATGGACATGCGTTGGTGGTGGACAGCCTGGGAGCGGACCTGTCAGAACACACATTGCGCAGATCGCGATTGTACCTACATGAAGCTTGGGTCGATGGAGAGCGCCACTCGAAAAGTCCCACTATTATCAATCCGATGAGCATGTGCGTTCTGGAGGGAGGTCGCGCGGAAAACGCACCAATATGAGCTTGTTGTCTTCGCCAATGCTCCCAAAGCGGTACGTCCGGCCGTCACACCGGACGTCGTCGAAGGCGACCCCGCATACGAAGGATGAGTGTCCCTGACATCTCGCTATCACTCTCTGTTCCCATGGTGAGAATATGGTCACAAGATCATCTTGCCCACCGGTCTACGAACTATGTCAGACATATCCACGCGCAAGAAATAACAGATGTGGTACTGACCAAAATGAAGCGACCATCAGGCGACCAGGCGACTGAGGTGAAGGCGCCGAAGTACGATGCATAGCAATCGACCAACCTATGGGCTCCGATTGAGCTCAGGTTATACAGTAGCGGTAGAGAGGACCTACTGCTCAGCCACAGTGTCTATTACTCTGAGGCAACCATCCTCCGCGATGGCAGCCAGGTATTTAGCATCAGGAGAGAATACAAAATCTAGAGGATAGGGCATTAGTCCGGGGCCGCAACACATTGCGCGACCAATGTCTTACCTACGATACTTCTGCGGGATACCCGCCAATGACTGACGGGGTTCTTGGCGGTCTTCTCCTTCTCAGGCTTGCCACCTGGAGGCTGAGGCCCACCTGCCGTGACGGGATGCCAAGGCGGCATGGTCACGAAGATGGAGTCCAGAGGATTCCACTCCCCTTGCGAGCTGCTCGACGAAGACCCGTCCAGCGGAAACACCGTCGGAGGCGAGCTCCCAGGTTCATGCGGTATAAACGCGCCGTCTTCGCGTTCCTTGTCGTATACGATGATGGTGCCGTCTGCATGAGAGACCAGGAATAGGTTGGGCGATTCGGGGACCCAGCGAATAGCGGTACACGGTGAATTGCATATTCGACCCTAAACATCGTCTCAACCTCCTGCACCGTGTAGTGTGACCTTCAGACTTACCTGTTTGTTTAGACGACCATAGCGAGATGATATAGGGTCTTACATACTTGTCAGCGCTTACTCGCCGGGAGCATAGGGGCACTCACCGAACCATAGTATGTCGCCCGTATTGAAACCGATGATGACGTCTATGCGCTCTGAGGAAACGGTAGCGAGATTTACATCGTGGCACGTTGGATACGCGGAGAAATATATTCGGGCCAAAGGTTCCTGAGAATGTTGACGTTATGGGCAGGCACACGGAAAGGCACCACGGAACATACCTTCAGCTTTGCGCCCGCCTCCGTCCAAACGAATGTCTTAGCGGCATTATAGAATAAGAATGTGGTGTCCCCTTGCTTCGACTGCAGTGCCTTGCTCAGGTTGTCGATGTTCTGTAACCGGGTGATGAATGTGGAGGAGGTTGTGCGCATGTTGTGTTTGGGCCGGGGCACGCTCTTGCGCTTGCCCAAGCCACCCGGGTTGTGAGCGAAGGGAGTGGGGGACTGTTCATGGGGAATAGCGGGGGTCGAGGCTGCGCCGTCTGGGGCGGGAGTGCTCGAGGCATCGGGAGAGCCGTCGTCCGGATCGTCGCTACTGGACACGCTCAGTCCGTCCTCGCGCTCCTTGTCTCTCGTAACCACTTTCTCCTTCCTGAACTCCTTCTCGCGACCTCCACCAAGCAGCTGAGACAGCCCGGGCGAGTTCGTCGGCTTGTTCACAGAGAAGCGCACCGAGACGGTGGATATCCGCGTGGGGTAGAGGATGGGTGCGGCCGCGATGGTGTGTTGGGCGAGCGGGGTGGGCTTGTGCTCCTCCGTGACCGAGTACACTCCTTCCGGAGCGACGAAGGTCGATTCATTCTCCATATTTCATCGTCTCGTCGCCAGATGTCGCGGCCAAAGCAGGATACCCGCGGGCGGTCGTGGCGGCGGATGGAAGCGCAGACCAAGTTGGCTCATGGGATCTCATGACGCCCCGGATCATGTCCCCCGTCCGCTCTTGCTCGTCGACCACCTCCATCCCTCGCAATTACACGTATCTTATGCTCAGAGTCCTTGCGAGATTTCATGTATGTCTATGTCTAATATTGTTCACCGCGCAGGATCTAGACTGACATGCGCCATCTAGAGGTCGGGCCGCCGGTGGCAGAGCACGGCGGCACATCCGCCACCGGCAGGCGGCCACTTGCCGTCCGTGGCCACCTCCGCCTTCCTCAAACCCACGCGCGACTTGGCACTGCGCACTACGGGGCTGCATTATGCGGACCAGACAGACCAGGATCCCGCGCGCGAGATGGTCGGTCGTGAGACGCGCAAGATGAACTTGTACCAGGCAGTTCGAGACGCGTTAAGGCACGTCCTAATCTTCGAGCTCGTCCCTGATGATGGCTCATCTCACACTACAGCATTGCCCTAACCAAAGACGACACCGCGGTAGTCTTTGGAGAAGATGTTGCCTTCGGAGGAGTGTTCCGGTGTACAATGGTAAGCTCGCGGAGGGAGGCACATCGTGCTGCGCGTGGGCTCAACCGTTTCCCCTCTAGGGTCTCGCCGAGGAGTTTGGTATGTCCGGGCTCGAGGCTCGATAAGCAATATGCTCAGTGTTCGCAGGTCGAGAACGTGTTTTCAACACGCCCTTGACGGAGCAAGGAATAGCAGGTTTTGGCATCGGCCTCGCGTCTATGGGACAGACGGCAATAGCTGAAATACAGTTTGCCGATTACATTTTTCCCGCATTCGACCAGGTACGTCATGCAATTCAGTTGTTCGAAGCTCGACCTAAATCCTTCCCCGCAGATTGTCAACGAGGCGGCGAAGTTCCGCTTCAGAAGCAGTGGTAACTTCAATGTCGGCAAATTGACGATTCGTTGCCCGTCTATGGCTGTTGGTCATGGCGGTCATTACCACTCTCAGAGTCCTGAAGGATTCTTCATGGGAGCAGCTGGGCTGAAGGTAGGTCTCTCATTCCGTAAGACTTCATGATACTCACTCTGCGTATTTAGCTCGTCATTCCTCGGTCCCCCATTCAGGCCAAGGGTCTGTTATTGAGCTCCATACGAGATCCCAACCCTGTCATTTTCATGGAGCCTAAGGTTTTATACCGATCCTCGGGTGAGTTGCTTTTCTGTGATGCGATGATTCATATTTTATGATGTTATGTAGTCGAACAGGTCCCCATGGACGACTATGAGCTACCACTAGGAAAGGCAGAAACACTCATACGAGGGAACGATTTGACCATCGTCTCTTGGGGCACCCCCATATACCACTGCGAGACTGCATTAAAGATGCTTTCCCACCCATCTCCGTCGCTTGCGCCGCTCGTACCACAGTCACTACGGTCGGCAAATATCGAGCTGATAGACCTACGCACAATTATGCCCTGGGACGTCGAGGCGATTGTGGAGAGCGTCAACCGCACTGGACGCCTCATAGTCGTTCACGAAGCTGGGCGTACTGGGGGTGCAGGTGCTGAAATAGGCGCCGAGATCCAGAAGAGGTGTTTCCTGAAGCTTAACGCGCCGGTGAGACTGGTGACTGGCTGGGAGTGAGTTCGCCGTTCCTGTGCGGAGGTCTTGAAACTGATTTAGCATGCCAGTATGCCCGTTCCGATGCAATACGAGAAGTTCTACATGCCAGATCCCATCCGGGTCCTGGACGCGGTCGTGGAGACGTTAACTTACTGACAATCTAGTACATCACATCCACAGTAGGAGTTTTGGAATATCACTGTACAGTACCGCACATCAAAGTACTCAATAACCGAATACCACCATGGTCGTTGCCTGCACGATTCGTTCTGGGACACTCACCAGGGAGTCAGGCATTCACCTCTGAGCGATCCACTGATCGATGGTAGCAAAGGGCTGCGGCATGCGTGCGCGTTTGGGCGCCATGTTCTGTGGCTTACAGTGTACCGCACGGAATATACGGTCGCGTTTGCCGATACGCT
Source organism: Trametes pubescens (assembly GCA_001895945.1). Lineage (NCBI taxonomy): Eukaryota > Fungi > Basidiomycota > Agaricomycetes > Polyporales > Polyporaceae > Trametes > Trametes pubescens. Next base: position 59,010 of record MNAD01001665.1, read on the forward strand.
GACCGTATATTGTGTGACCCCCTGAGGATATCATCGACGCGGTCGTTCACGGTACCTGGGATGGTGGCAGGCGCGGTCAAGACTCGACGTGTTGATTCACTTGGAAGTGCGTACATCCCAATACCATTACTCGATACGGTCCCACTCGGTCGTCGACATCTCGAAGCTCATTAAAGTGCTTCCATACTACTTATGCGTAATTACACTCACGCGCAAGTTCCACATAGACGCACCACCGGTCCTCCTGACCTAACTGTGGCGTAACGCTGAGCTTCTGGGATATCATCTTGCTCCGTCCCAGTCCTACCTCGCCCATTACACGAAAACGGCTCCTCTTTACACACTCGCTCAATGTACCGGGTCATACTGTGCTGGATCGTGCCCGTGGTGAGGCTGCGCGTGAGCAGTTGTCTTCGAGAGGGTATGACCCCTCCCCATGGCCGTAGGCCGATCAAATCCTCAGGGGTTCTCTGCTGGAGAGCGTTTGAACCTTGCCAGGCGGTGCGGTCACCAGTACGTACTCCCTCTGATGCCCACCCAATCAGCACAATGGACACATTGACGCTGCCAGATCGCACTCGAAGGGGGCACTTCGAGAACAGCGCGCAAGCGTATAGGGGCTCAGTCTGAAACGGACAACGTAGGACGAGTACGGCATGCGACATGCCCTCTGTGCGCCGGATGCTAACGCATGCGTATATATGCCCAACGGTCATTAGGGCAGTGCCCCTCGAATCTGTTGCCTAACACTCGTAGCAAGAATGCCCCGAGACTGGATCGTGTGAGTATATACTCCTATGCAAGCGACTGCAAAACACTCACCTTGCTGATTTGTACCGTCCAGAGTAGACCTTGACCAGCATGTCTGGCTCGAGGGCGCAGGCAGGCTCGACGACTGGTTTTCAAACTGCGCCGCACTCGCACTCGAGACCCTCCGGATCCCTTGCGCAAAGTAAGCCCCCCTATTCCACACTCGACTTGAGCACTCAGTACTCAGCTGACCCTCTTCGGACGTTCAGGGACAAGATAGACAGCATGCTCGCCGGTCGCTTCGCCCACCAGCGCGCCACGCCGCTCCTTCGCCTGCCCCCGGAACTGCTGCACGAGATTCTCAGCGCACTGTACCCGACGGGCGCATACGCCCCCGCCGTCTTCCTCTTCGCCAGCACCTGCAAACTTGCCCTCGCCCTCGCGCAGCCGCATATCGCGCGCCTCCAGCGCTGCCACTTCGCCCCGCTCGCCGGCCACCGCCTCGTCTGCCTCAACGACGGGCCCGGCACGCTCGCACACTGCCCTGCGGGGTTCTTCACCACCGCAGAGGCGTGCGCGCTGGGCGGCGCGCCCGACACGCCACTGTACGGGCTCATCCGGAAGGCGTGGCCGCGGATCACGCCCGACCCGCCTGCGCTCCTGCGCCCGACCGATATCCTATGGCGGCCGAGCGCGGTGTCGCGCATGTCCGCGGGTGATTTCGTCGTGTTCCGTCAACTCTGCGAGCCATACTATCCCCGTGCGGCGCCATGGGTGCTCTGTAACGTCTCGCGGCGCGAGTACGTGCGTGCGGACGCGCTGTGCTGGGGCGACCCGAGGCGTCTCTTGTGGTCCGCTGTCTTCGCGTGCATCTGCTGCATCCCGGGCCCAGATACGGGAAATGCGATGGGCGTGACGGGTCCTCCAGTGCGTGGCAGGTGGACGGGCGATCGGATCGAAGTGGCGACACTTGGTAACCTGGAGGCCCGCTCTGAAGACGGAACAAAATGGACGGATGTGACGCAAGATGTGGTGAGTCTTGTCAGTGAGTTGCAGAAGGCAAGGGTGCACCCTTGGGCGGATCTAGAGCTGCCTAAGGAGCCCGGCTGTATGTCTGTTTCAAGAATAGTCTCTGTAACTGCGTAGTGTAGATATGAGCACCGAAAATCACTATACCCATTACACACACCGTTAAATACACCTGCGTACAACGTGCCCCTATATCTTCTCGCCACCGAAAAGACCCAGCAGCATACATCGGATAGCTCAGCGTCCGATCCCGCACGACTCCCCGGCTTCGCGCGACCTATCGTTTCTTCTTGCTCGCTGGCGGCTCCGCTTCTGAGGACGCCTTCGGGATCTCCGCATCATCCAGCTTGCGCTTCTGCCCTGCGGGGGAGGTCGCGCTTGCGTTTGGTATGGCGGTCGGCATCGGGCCTGCTTCGTTCGGGATATCCAAGAACGCGGAAAAATCATCCCCACCGTTCGTGCTACCCCGCCCTGGGGAGGTAGGATATGTGAAGCCCGTACCCCCGTTTGACAGCTGCTCCAGCCACGAGTCAAAAGGGAAGTCGGCGTGCTCGCCTGTGGCGCCGGGAGGCACGTCGGCCGCCAACACGGGGTTCTGAGGATCGAGGCCCATGTCGCGGATGAGCGAATGGATGCTCGACTGTAGCACGTCCACGTCGGCATTGATCTCGGCTGTGTCGCGGTACGCCTTCTGCATGCGGGCGTTGTTGTCAAGCAGTGCCTGCTCGGCGTACGTCGGCGGCGGCACGACGGCCGTGGGCGCGACGGGAAGCGGATACGGCAACGGCTGTTGGGGATTGTGCTGCGAGGACTGTGATGGCTGGACGGGCAAGGAGGTCGGTGGGAACGTGGCCTGCTGTAGGATGGAAGGCAATGTTGTGTTGTCCACGTATCCGGGATGCTGGAGGGCGCCGGAGAAGTCAGACGTGTGCGACTGCTCTTGATTGGACATGTGGTGTTGTTGGGCGATCCCGAACGCCTGTGCCATGCGCTGAAACTGCTCGGGCGACTGGAGCATTTGCTGAAAGGTAGCCTGCCATAATGCTTCTGGGTTCGGCGCGCCTTGTGCAGGCGTAGGCGGGGGTGGTATGGATGAGGAGGTAGAGGGTAACGTTGCGGGCGGCCCGGGATGGAGACCCAGAGCGGTGCTGGGATGCGAAGAGTGCCAATCTGGGGGTGCGGAGCCGGGTAGGTTCAACGGTTGATTGGCCTCGCTGGCAGGCGGGGAGCGCAGAGACGCGGCTGATGCTGCAGGTGTCTCAATGGTCGCAAATCGTTCTGACGCTGTGGAGCAGGTTAGGAGGCCCGCGTATACCTTGGGTGGAGGGCAACATACTGGTAGAAAAGGGACTGGCAGGTCTGCTCCCGGCGTCACTCCCGCCGAAATCGCTAGCTCCGTCACCATGGCCAGGACGTCCATCCCCGATCATGAGCATCCGGCCCCTTGGGGCTGTCTGCCCTTCACCATGCAGCTGATCCCGATTACTGCCCTGCACGACCCGTCCGAAAAGGCCGGCAAGGAACTTCAGGATACGGTTGATTGTGTCTTCATGCTTGGCATGCCTCTGCCTCGCCTCGATAGCCTCTTTCCAAAGTGCATCGTTCGACCGCTTGAGCGCATCCAGGTCTGCGGCTATAACTTGTTGCTGATGGCGAATGGCGTTGATGCCTTCGACGATGGCACGAACATCCACCGCCTGAGTGGAAAGGTTACCGTCCTGGGAAGCCTGGAGAAGACCCGCAGTCTCTTCGGTAAGCGTGTGGTTGGGTGGATGGCGTTTGCGTTGGATAAGGGCAAGCAAGTCGGGTTGGCCGCGGTGGAAGTATGGGTGAGCGAACTGGGTTATCTCATTATCATGGTCCATTCGGAGCAGGCCTTGCTGGAGAGCAGATAACTTGCGGAAACCATAGAGGTTCAGCTGACGGACAAAAGACGAGAAGTTCTGGTGCTTGAACCATTTCCCCAGCAGTTCGCGAGCGATTCGGTCTTGATGGTAAACTGAAGAGGAGGATGAGTTGTGTCTCGAACGGCGCAGGGTCGGGAGGAGCTGCGTGCTTACTGTAGAATGAGTCCCCTGCTTCTGACCACTTTATGAGCTCCTCGTTGGCGGGATCATTGAGGATTCTGAATGAGGATGAGATTCATTCGTAGCGTTTGCAGTATATGAACTTACTGGTAGAGCTTCAGAAGAAAGCGGGGAATCTGGTGCTGCTGCCCGTTGCGAGCACCGGCTGGATCCGCGAGATTGAGAGAGCTAGGGCCGGCCACAGCGACCTGGTTGGCTTGAGACATGCGAGATTTGTTGGCGCAGCACCGGCAGAGACAGCGTCGGCGAAACAAGCAACTGGGTGGTGGTAGAAAGAGAGAAGCCGTCGGGGGTTGTGGGCAGAGCTGAGCAGCCACCTGCCGCGGTCCGCGGTCATGTGATACCCTTACACGCACCCACTCGACGGCGCTTAGCGCGTGTCCCTCCTCTGCTCTCTCTGCCATGCATCCACTCCTCGGCGTCGACAACATCGGCAGCAAGTCTGACCAGTACTGGAAGTATGCCGCAGAAAACAGCCAAACTCTACTCAGGCGCCTGCGGACACTGAGGCTGGACTCTGCAAACCTGCACCTGCGCTCTCCGGAAAGGCTGAATGACCTGCTCCTCGTCTCGTTCCCTTGTGCTCTTCTGGCGACTGTTCTCTACGCGAATTACTGCTGGAGGACGAAAGAAAGGGTTCTCCCCGGCACTAGGGAGGCACTCTTGTCACTATATGCGTTCATCACACCCACCCAATCCTTCTGGCCCATACAATATCTCTCGTTTGCTCGCTCAGCTGCCGCGTCTCGTAAACGGGCTATGCGTCTGCCTTTGGGAACACTCTATCGCGATCTGCTAGACGATGCCATAGAGCTCAGAAATCCTCGAGAGCACCTCCCACTTTTGTTATCAGACAAACTGTCGGTCCCTACTCGTATTCGCGTCGACATCGAGCTCTTCTGGTGGTTCAAGCTACTGTGGTTCATGTTCTCCTGCTATATGCGTAGCGGCCGACCTTCCGTCGCGGTGAGCGTCGGTGTATGACGTCGTAGGCTGCTCATTGATCATCCTCGTTACCAAGCTTATCACCAGGCATGAAGGTAGTTTCGCCCTCTGCTCTCATTGCGCACTTTGCACTCACACATCCCTACAGGCGCAAACGACCCGATCACGCGCAGCCCACCACTCCCTCGCTCCCCGCCTCCACCTTACCCACGGGCCACACACGAGCATGCAGACATTCACGCCGCATCGGCGCCTCCGTCCTCGCTCTTCTTCAGCATGCTCTACGAAAATGCGCCGTCGGTCTCGCTCGACTGCGTGCCCTACCATGCGCTGGAGCGCGCCATCCGCAAGCTTCAGAACACACTCGCCCCCGGCGCTCATCTCACCATCGGCCTCACAACGCGCGCGGGCTCCGGCGCGCATACATTCAGCGACCCGCGTACCATCCTCACCGCGTTGCCCTTCTTCCCCCGCGCGTACCTCCGCGGGCGGGCCTCCATTGTGGGGGAGCGCAGGACGACGACGCCGTTGTTCGCGACGCTCCCGCGCGTGCTCGGGCTGCTGACGTCCGGGCGCGCGCCGCTGAGCGTCGTGCTCGTGCGGAACGTGTCGGCCGAGTATGCGACGTTCCTCAGGCGGTCCGCGCACGCGCTCGAGGATGATTGGGAGATTAGGGACGCTTTTGTGCGCGAATGGGGCGCGAGGGCATGGAGGGAGGAGCGGGTATGCACGATGTGGGAGGCTGCGCTGGTGGATGCGGGGATGTTGGCAGGGTGGGCGGTGGTGGTGCGGAAGCCGGAATAAGCGTTAGACATCGCGTTGCAGATAGAGCCCTAGAATTGACGACTGATGTATAAACGAGCAAAGCATAGTATAAAACAGACAAATGCAGCTAGTGTTACAATATGTACGGTATAAAAATACGATCTGGGGGCTTGCGGGTCATCATGCATCATGTATCATCGTCTTCGCACAAAGCATGCTTCATCACCACATATGCTCGCGCGTCCGGGGTATCCGGTTCACCTTCAGGCAGCCAGCTCCCAATCGATAGGTCCATCAGAGGCGCGGGCTCGGAATCTGCGTCCTGGGCGAGCGGTCGTCGCCGCGCCTCGTCTTCATGCACGTCCAGCAGGCCACCAAGGAGCGGCCGCAGCCGCGCTACGAGCATCGCAAACGCGCCGTCGTCCTCGTGCACGTCGTCCGGCGAGAGATCCTCCAAAATCGAGCACTGCGCACGATCGTGATAAGTGCGTCGTTTTGGACAACCGGAGAGAAGGATGGTACTCACGCGCTCATCCGCGATGGATACGTCGAGCGTCGTACCCTCCTCATCCGCAACCCGCAGCCAGAGCTGGAAAAACGCCGCGACGGCGGTATCGTCCTCCATGGCATCGTCGCACTTCGTGCACCGTCGGCGGGTCTTGGGCAGCCTACAACCAAACGCGCTGTCTCAGTCAAAGCGGAACATCATATGCGGTTTGTAGATGAGGGGATACACGCACGTTTCATCACAGCTCGTACAACGCAGAATGGTGCAGTCCCGCAGGTCGTCCGGGAAGAAGTCGACCGCGCGTGCGCGCACGCGGAACACCGCAGGGCATGCCTCGCTTGCCCTAACATCTTCGAGCGTCGTAAACTGCTTGCCCTTGTGTTTATGCTTGCCCTTGCGAGGGACTGCGACAGTCTTGGAACCCGACGCCGATGCTTCGGCGCTTCTGGATGTCTCTGCCGCTAGGCGGGCGGCGCGGGCAGCAGTACGCTTCCCCTCGCGTTTGGATTTGGTCTGTGCATTGGTCCACTCCTCCTTCCGGCTATCCGATCCCTCCTTAGCTCTTGAGTGCTGCCCGCGATGAAGAAAGACATACCTCAGCAACGCCCGCAAATCTGCATTCCCATTCGCCTTTGGGTTGAGCATCGTAATCAACCGCTGGTCCCCACCTAAACGTCCGGCGAGAAGGGTACCACCACCAGACGGCCGTAGACGGAGATTCCGTACAGCGACGAAGTCACCGGCCTCAAGATTCTTGGCAATGTCCACTTGTGCGTCGCGAAGCTCAACGCGGACGACTCGGTCGGCGAGTGTGGAGGAAGCGATGGAAGCAGAGACAGGCACGAGGTCGGTGCGAGCGGTGTAGTCCGTGACGTAGATGTAGGTGAAGTCATCTTTGGGCGAGATGTGGACCACCTGTGAGAGGGACGACCTTTCAGTGGATGCACTCGTCAGAGTAAGGCAAATGCAAGTACCTCGACAGTGCACTTGAAGTGGCAGTTCTCTTCCGCTTCCTCAATGAGCTTGTGAGGGAACTCGTGCACCCCGCCGGTCGCGTTCATCTCAGTTTCCCAATCCCGCTTCCGCCTTTGCCTCAATGTTATCGCTGAGATGTTGGAACGATAAAGGGCGGACTTACTTGAGCAGTGCTGCTAGCCGGGGCTGGTTTTCCAACTGGTCCTCGTCGAGCTTCACGATCTTATCGCCCTCCTGCATCTTGCTTTCGAGGTATCCGCCGCCACCGATCCGAGAGCGCAAGTTGCGGATCGAATAGTACTCGCCCGCCTGCATCGTTGGGCCGACTTCGGCGGAGGAGTCCCACAACTCGATGCGCAGGACGTAGGGCGCGAGCCGGGGTGGGCACCATTCGCCCTGAGTCGGCGACACAGCCGGGTGACGGGTATAGTCGGTAACGAAGACGCTGTAGACACCGTTGTCGTTCCTTAACCCGTGTAAGACCTGGAAGGATAGCTATGAGTACAACGCATATGTACTGACGATGTGCCGAACTAACCTCGACAGTGGTATCAAAGTATTCATCGCTAGTAGCGTCAGCGATGAGCTTATGCTCCCGCCCGCGCCGTCCACCTAGCGATATGTCCGGGGCGAACGATGTCGCGTTCGACGAGACGTTTCGCCACCAGTCCCCTAGCCGTATGCTGAACTTCAGTTCGCTTTCTTCGGGTTTGAAGTGGCGTGACGCGCAAGCATCAGCGGGGGCAGTCGAGAGCATGCCACTCTTTACGTGAAACACGGCCCACTGCCATCCTTTGAAGGATGGCCCCGTGGCGCACTGAGTATTGTTGAACCTGTCGATCTGCGGCAGGTGTAATGAAGGGGTTGGATCGACATGACAGAGAGGTTCTTACCTGTATCGCTCTAAGCATCAGTACATCTCCAGCTTCTACTGTTGGGAGGGCCTTTTGTGCTTTCTCGAACAGAGTAACAGTCAAGCCGCTGAACCCATAATTGGTCGGGTCATAAAGGACTAATCTGAACATAAATTCTGCAATCACACCAGTCAATTATTAAGCACCAGCATGTGCATGCGCCATACCTTGCTTCTTGGTTTGCGTAAGCACTCCGGCAGAGTCGACGACACCGATGATGTGTCGCATTCCAGCACCTGGTAATTGAGCAAGTGGAGTATATGTTATCTATTTGCGTGAGGTGAGTGGTGTCTGGACCGCAAGGCAGTAGGATACGCACGAATCCAGCGTCACAGCCCATACGGAGAGACTCCAGTGGGTCATCGTTGCTCTCCTGAATACCCGCTTCATGACTAGCGTCGAGTAGCGGTTCGTCCGGCTGGATAACCTGGGGACCATGGACGGGAGTGGCAGCACGCTCAGCCTGGTCGGGTTGGATGTGCACTTCTTCGGCTGCAGCCTGTCGTTGGCCGATATCATCCATGAGGACATCATCGGGAAGAGTGTCCGCTTCATCCCAGTAGTGCTCCTCACCATCGACGTCCGCAACAGCTTCACTCGGCTTCGCAGCAGGCGCCTCATCTACCAGCTTGCCGGCTTTCTGGAGTTGCTTCAACTTTCTTCGGTCCCTACTTGTTTGCTTTCTGCTATTGCCCGAGAAACCGGCCGCAGGAGCAGCAGGCAGAGGAGGCGGCGGCGGGGCTGTCACTGTGGATAACTCGTCAACCACTGGGAATTCCTGGCACTCTTGAATTGGGGCGGCCGCAGCCGCGTTGTCAGTTGATGGTTGATCTCTGGGTAATTCTTCGGGAGCAGGCTCCAATTCGTTGTTGGATGTCATGAGGCCCATGGTTTGCTCATCCGTACCCGGCTCCTCGGTGAGCTCCGGAGGGGGCGAAGGAAGGCTCTGCGGATTCTGCGAATCAGACTGTGAGTCATTTAATTCCGCTTGCTTCTTCACCGGTTCTCCCTCGAGGGTAGGATTGGTTACCCTTGCATGGTCAACGAGCATGGGGTCAGAGGGCGGTATACGTTCAATCACGCCATTGACGTCTATGAATGAGTCGAGAGATGAGCAGTTATCCACCTGGAGACCTACCTATCTGTGGCATACCTGCTGATGGTGGGGACGCACCCCTAAGTTCTACATCGTGGTCTGCACTCGCGGGATTTGGTGTCCGCCTTCTCTTCTTGGGAACACTTGGTGCGCTCGCCATGTCCATATCCAGCGACGTATCGTCCACCGGAGGAGGTGTGGATGAGGGATCTAGGAAGTGGTAGTTCAGAACACAGGACGTGGCTTTGGTAAAGACCACTACATCGTACCTGCCCAAGTGTCGACGAGATACTGCTCGCCCGTCTTCGGGTTGTGTACATGTAGCGCTATACGCCCTCGCCATGCGAAGCGCTTCGGTAGGAGTAGCTTCGGAGGCTCATCGAGGTCTTCCAATACGAGTCCCTTCGTACGAATGCGCACTTGCGCGCCGACGACGATCGGCAAACTAGGGAAGTGCTCTGAACAGCTCCCGGAGAGCAGGACTTGCACACGCGAACCAAGCTCCGCTGTCATGATGAACTCCCAGGTCTCTCCGGAAGGCGCCCCTCGCTGATAGACTTTGCCTTCTACCCATCCCGTACCATCCGACCCCTTGCGGCAGATGTCTCCCGCTTTCTTCTTCTGATCCGGCGGGAAGGCCTGAATGAGAGCATGGGGGGCCGGCGGAGATTTGTTGTACGAGGACGGTCCAGATTCTGCTGACCGCTTCATGTTCTTCCGGTCGAAACCGTCTGCGCGGCGAGGTGACTGGGTGGGTTGTCGCGAACAAGTGGCTGGAGACGCGCTGTGGCTGCGGGGAAGGGAGGAGGAACGCGTCGACGCGTCGAGACGCGTTTACCCACCACCAGCCACCACCCCGGCACACCGGGCCGGATACTCCCGCTACTTGATTTCGAGCGTCTTCGAGCGCAGCGGCGTCCTCAGCCTTTCATCCTCTTCCTCTCACTACACCAACGGCGACTCGTACAACTGATATTCGGACAGTGAACAGTTCTGCGCTATTGTGAATGGACGAACTACCACTTTCTGCACTCTTCCGCCGCGCTTTAGCCTCGGCGGCCAAGGCATTCGATCTACCGACCATCGAAGACGGAACTCAAGTACGTGTGTTCCTCAACGGTCAAAGCAATATACCTCATGTTCAGGGAATTTGCAGGAACTAGTGCGGTCGTCACTTTCTGATCTGCGTCAGTGCGGCATTGGCATCTCCAAGCTCGCCCTATTTAGCCCGAATGAGCAGCTTGCCGACATTCCGACCCGTGATCTGGTCTACCTGCTGGTGCCCTACGTGATGTCCGAAGTGCAGTCTCGCGTCCGCGCAATAGAACGAGAAGATCGGTTGGAGCTTGTGAAAGAGGTCAAGGTACGCGGTAAAACTTACAGCTAGTATGTGTCATGCTCATCATGCTAGGTAGAGATGTCTCGAAGCATACATTCACTACCTGGAACAATATGAAATCGTATCAGGCGAAGACAGGGACTTGTATGGACGCCCAACCTCGTCGCTTACGGACCCCGCGAAGCGCAGGGAGCTGAAGATCAAGCAGTACAAACGAGAGAAAGAAATCAAGGCTAAGATTGAGGTACACGCGGTGATTTGTGAATGCAACAGATTGATACACCTGACCAACTATTCCTAGGTAGCACGCAAGCGGACAAATCAGAGCGCGACGGAACCAAATTCCAACGTCGAGCTGATAGCCTCCATCCTACCCGATCCCTCACAGAAAGCCGCCGACTCGGATGAAGACCCTGATGCCGACACCGAGGAAGTTCTCCGCGACGCGGTCATTCTACTTTTGCGCCTCATCTATGCGGAAGCGCAGACGCAGCTCGAGAGGACCAACGAAGAACTCGAACTCCTGCGCAATGCGCCCCCATTACCGCCTCAGCGGCTTTCCGTGGACGACGCGCGACTGGGCAAGAAACCAGAGACGGACGACATGTGGAGACTCGACGGTCCACTGAACAAGGGCGGGCCGGATGAGAAGGGACCACTGCTTGACCCGCAAGGCAAGGTTGGTATTTCAACCTTCTATAGACTGTGCCGATGATTGAATTGAATGCCTGCAGCCATTGCGACCTTTCGTCTTGCTGGGCCAGAATGCCGCCGACCGCGCGAGGTTACAAGCACAGGTCTTCCAGCCAGGCCACCGCTTACCCACCATGTCCGTCGACGAATATCTCCAGATAGAACAGCAGCGCGGCAACGTCATAACAGGGGGAGGGTGCGTCCAGTCAATCCATCGCCACACCTCGCTGCTCACAGTATGTCTCCAGCGCTGCTTCCGAGAACGAACCCACGTCCGAGGAGCAGCTTGCTATCGACGCGGAGCAGGATGGCGCAGCATTTGGCGAGGAGAAGGCAGAGGAAAAGCGGCAAAAGGATGAGAGCTGGGCGCAATTCACTGATAGCAACCCCAAAGGAGCCGGCAATACCATGAATCGCGGTTGATGTTGCAAAGGAAGTCAGAACATGTGTAGCATACCTGTTGTACTCCTAGGACTGTGCTAGTATTGGACGAATTGCTGCCTGAAGGTCAGACTATACGAACAGATACAACAAGTTCCGCGATGCAAATAAAACAATGTGAAGGTATACACATCTTCAAGAACTACATACAGTGATAAGACAAGCACCAGAACGAACGACATGCTCTACTTGACCGAGAGGAGCTCAGCACTGACACTGGGAAGCGTCAGGTACCTCGTTCGTTGGTGGTGATGTGACGTCGATTTCTGTGTAAGTTCACGTTTAGATGGGCGTACACTGATGCTGAATAGGCACATACTGGTATTCTGCGCATCGGCCGCCTCATTCTCCTTCTCCATGCCTACTAGTGACATCGCAATCTTCTTGAACAAGCTCTTCACGTTGTGACCGGCCTTGGCGGACGTCTCCATGAACATGATGTTTAGCTCCTGGGCCTTCGCATTCGCTTCTTCAAGTGTCACTTGCCTGAATCGGTCTCCGTGAACAAATTTCCATATATATTCAGAGAAAAGTACATACCGCTTGTCCGACAAGTCCGCCTTATTCCCCACGAGTACGATGATCACGTCGTTCCCTCGTTCCGAACGGACATCGTCGATCCACTTGGATGTCGATAAGAATGACTGTCGGTCTGTATACAGTTCAGTGTCCTGGTCCTGTCCGGAGGCTTCTTAGACACTCACTGGTGATATCGAACACTACGATCGCCACCGAGCAGTCACGGATGTATGACGGAATTAGCGACCGATAGCGCTCCTACGGCGAAACGAACGCGCAAGACGAGCGACAGATTAGCAGGCTGTCCGTGCGCGGACCAGACGAAATCCTTACTTACTTGGCCCGCAGTGTCCCAAAGTTGTAGCCGCACTGTCCGGTCCTCGAGGTACATCGCCTTGCTCAGGAAGTCAATCCCTATCGTTGCTTGATACGTGTTGTCAAACGTGTCGTACATGAATCTACATCGCCGCAGGATACACGCTATAAGCTCGAACTCTTTCACATTTGGGGAGAGCCAGGGCGGAAGGTCTCGAGTCGACTCGTACCTTGTGATTAAGCTGGTCTTCCCCACACTCTGGTCGCCGAGAAGCACGATCTTGCTCCGTTTCAGGGGGGGCGAGGAGAAGTCAGCGGTCACCGGGGTGGTAGACGACATGTTTGGGCGAGAGAGGGGCTATTGCTCTAAGCTGGACAGGATCGGCGGGCGTGCGGGGCGGCGGTATTATGCTGGTGATGTGCTCACTGCCGCAGACAGCGAGTGGGTGTTTACGGGTGTTTGCTACACTGCGCGGGATCCCAGCACGGTGCCAAGATTAGATAGACGCCCATTGAGATAAGAGAAGGCGCTCTCTGGCGTAATAGATCTTGAGGAGGACGTCTGTGAACGCGGGGCCCGTCGAATTTGACTCGCACCTTGCAGCCTGAGCGGGGCCAATTGACGCTGTTCAGCTTCTCACCATCGTCCCCGGCGGCCCAGTGCAGCCATGAAGTTCGTCGACAAGATCGTCCAGCATGGTAGACGCAAGCTGTTCTACACGTTCGAGTTCTTCCCGCCCAAGACAGACCAGGTGCGTGCTTGCAATTCTAGCGCTTCGGCCCAACTCACATTGCGATAGGGTTTCGAGAACTTGGTCTCGCGTATAGCGCGCATGGTCGGACTAAGTCCACTAGCCCTTAGCGTTACATGGGGCGCTGGAGGAACCACGAAGGAACGTAGTCTCGACCTCGCAGGGTTGACCCAGGTCGAGTACGGGGTGGACACGATCTTACATTTGACATGCACGAACATGGAGCAAGGTACGGTGGATGCCGCGCTTAGGGTATGTCCTCGAGCTCTTCTATCCACGATCCCGTGCCTTACCCGTTCTAGGAAGCCAAGGAACGAGGGATCGAAAACATCCTTGCCCTCCGAGGAGGTACTAACCATCGTTCTTGCCCACGCGGCTCATGCTCAACGCTCCCGCAGATCCACCAAGAGGGGAGGAGCATTGGATACCCACTGATTCCCGCTTCCAACACGGTGTCGATCTCGTTCGATACATCAAGTCGACCCCGGAGTTCTCACACTTCTGCGTCGGCGTGGCAGGTCTCTTTACCAATCATGCGCCAATTATACCCATACTCACCACCCGGGTGATACCGTCCAGCCTACCCCGACGGCCATCCTGACAGAGATACGAATGAAGACGTTGAGCTGGACCAATTGAAAGATAAAGTTGATGCAGGCGCGGAGTTCATCATCACACAGCTCTTCTACGATGTCGACAACTTCCTGCAATGGGTGGACAAAGTACGCGCGAAAGGTATAATCTCAGGCGACAAAGTCGCACTCCCATACTAAATTGATCTAGGCATTACTGTCCCCATCATCCCTGGTGTCATGCCGATCCAGACGTATGCGTCCTTCCTCCGCATGACGAAGCTTTGCGCAACGCGGGTTCCAGCGACCCTCATGTCGGACCTTGTTCCCATCCGCGTAGGTCCCTAGCTGCCTTGTGCACACATAACCAGAGCCTCATGCCATCTATTACAGCATGACGATCAGAAGGTCAAAGACTTTGGCGTAAAGCTTGCTGTGGACATGATCCGGCAGCTGCAGCGCGGCGGCATCGAAGGCGTCCACTTCTGCACGCTCAACCTGGAGAAGAGTGTTACCCGTGTCCTTGAATCACTGGGCCTGGCGGGAAATATTCCAACCCTCGCCAACAGACTCATCTCAGTTCGTCGACGTTCGCCACAGCGTCACAATACAGACTAACGATGCTGTAGGATATGCCCTCGCCACCGGAACGCACAGTTACACCACACACAGCCGCCGATCGCGCAACGAAGGAGTTGGCGTCTGCCCCCCAACCCGAGCTGGAAGCAGGCAAAGGCGAGCTTAACAGTGCGGCGGACTGGGACGACTTCCCGAACGGTCGGTTCGGAGACTTTAAGAGTCCCGCCTACGGTGACACGGATCGATGGGGTAGTTCTGCCCTCCAGAACAACGCCGCACTCTCGCACTGGGGCAACCCCCAGACGGTCGAAGACCTCACCAACATGTTCATGCGATACCTGCACTCCAAGATCACGGCGACACCATTCTCCCCGACGCCGCTCTCCCCGGAGTCCCTGATGATCTTCCCCCACCTGGAGAAGCTGACGCGACGAGGATGGTGGACTGTCGGTTCGCAGCCTGCGATCAACGGCGTACCTTCTACGGATGATGTCGTTGGCTGGGGTCCTAAGGGCGGGTACGTATATCAGAAGTGCTTCGTCGAGTTCTTCGCCGAGCAGAAGGACGTCGAGCGCATCGTCAAGAGGGTACAGGAGGAAGGCGCCGGATGGGTGGATTTGTTCGCAGGGAATGTGAAGGTGTGTATCTGTGCAATACTTGTACAACGAATCATTACTAACACTCGGATAGGGTGAGGTCTTGACGAGTGTGCCAGAAGGCGGGCGTAACGCCGTCACCTGGGGCGTCTTCCCAGGACAGGAAATCGCGCAAACGACTATCATCGAAAAGGAGTCCTTCTTGTCGTGGAAGGTAAGAATGGCCCTCATGAGCCTAATCTTGAGTGTTGAATGGAGGTTTTGCTTTTTAGGACGAAGCCTTCT
This sequence comes from Trametes pubescens, assembly GCA_001895945.1. Lineage (NCBI taxonomy): Eukaryota > Fungi > Basidiomycota > Agaricomycetes > Polyporales > Polyporaceae > Trametes > Trametes pubescens. The sequence goes on from MNAD01001665.1 coordinate 74,170, forward strand.
CTATCTGGTCGGAGTGGGCATCGTTCTTCCGGCCCGGTTCTCAGGAGCGCACGCTTCTGGAGGGTGTTCGGGATCATCGCTGGCTTGTCAGCCTGGTACACCACGACTACATGGACCCAGCCGCGTTGTGGACTTTCTTGTTCAAGGGTGACGACCCTCTCGTGTAGTATTGGTTGCCTTTGGGGATCGGAGTGGGGAGTGATTTAGCGACGTCAAATGAATGTATGTACCAACACCTGCATGCGATGGTTCGTGGGATACTGCGCGAGCCTATCACCACGTAGGATGTTCGCCCGGTGTGTAGCGGGGTCTGGGACCGAGGGAAAGCTGTATATGGGCGGGAGAGAGCGGCACGGGCGCCTGATCTACGCTGCGGTGCACCCAATCAGTAGAGGCGACCGCGGGGTCCGGTGTGAAAGGCACCGCAACGTCCCTCTCTCTCCTCCACATCCTCTCTCGCTTTCCTCCTCTCTTCTCTTCCTCACGCAGCACGGCTTGCTGCAGCTCGACGCCAGATGCGTCTCCCGCTCTCTCTCTTTCTGGCCATCCAGTCGGTCCTCGCCCTTGCGCCCGTAAAGCGGCACTATGACACCCATGATTACTACGTCCTGGAACACGACCCTCTGGCAGGTGCTTCGCTGGCGGAGTGTGCGGGGACGCTGGGCGTCGAGGTTGTTGACCGGGCGGGCGAGCTGCTGAACCACTGGCTTGTGCGGATACCCAAGGGCCTCGAGAGGCGGAACTCGGATCCCATCCTACGCTCGTTAGACGGCCTCCGGCGATCCGTCGACTCTTCACACGTATCTTCCAGGTCTGAAGAGGCCCTCCAAAGACGAAGAGTAGTTTCGGCGGTCAGGAATGTGTTTCCGCAGACACTCCGCCAACGCGTGAAGCGCGCGCCCCCACCTATACGGCCGCCAGAAGACTACGAATCCTCTGCGGCGGCCGCGCAGCGCCTTGGTGTTCACGACCCCGAGTTCACGCGGCAATGGCATATCGTCAACGACGACTTCCCGGAGCATATGATGAACGTCACACCGGTGTGGGACATGGGGATCACGGGTAAGGGCGTCATCACCGCACTCGTAGATGACGGGTTGGACTACACCAGCGACGACCTGGCCGCAAACTTCGTATGTTAACAACACTATGCCCACACTCGTAAGCTAACCGTATATGCCGTAGTATGCGTATGGGTCGTATGACTACAACGATCACACCGAGCTACCAACACCCGTCCTCTTCGATGATCACCACGGCACCCGCTGTGCTGGTCAGATTGCTGCTGTGAAGAACGACGTCTGCGGGGTTGGCCTCGCGTACGAGTCCAAGGTCGCTGGCATCCGGATCCTCTCGGGACCCATTTCAGACATCGACGAGGCTGCTGCCTTGAACTACGACTACCAGAACACGTCGATCTATTCCTGCAGTTGGGGACCCCCCGATGACGGAAGGTCCATGGAAGGACCCGGCTACTTGATCAAGAAGGCTATGGTGAATGGCATCCAGCAAGGCCGGGCAGGCAAGGGCTCCGTCTTCGTGTTCGCGAGCGGAAACGGCGGACGCAGCGGGGACCAGTGCAACTTCGACGGCTACACGAACAGTATCTTCTCCGTGACTGTAGCGGCGATCGACTTCAAGGGCTTCCATCCCGAATACTCCGAGGCGTGTGCCGCGAACATGATTGTCGCTTATACGTCTGGTAGCGGAAACCACATCGTGCGCGCCAGGATACCTTGCTCGTCGCTCCTGTCATCTGACACAGTGTGAACTTACAGACCACTACCGATCGGGGCAAGAACAAGTGCTCACATTCGCATGGCGGGACTTCTGCTGCTGCACCGAACGCAGCAGGCGTCTTTGCGTTGGCTTTGCAGGCTCGGTAAGTTAGGGATCGAGTTCATGCGCCTTCAGGTACTCATACATATTCCCTTAGTCCTGACCTAAGCTGGCGTGATATTCAACACCTCTGTGTTCGGACTGCGCTCCAGGTCAACCCCGACGATCCGGACTGGGAGTCTACTGCGTCCGGAAGGATGTACAGCTACAAATACGGCTTCGGAAGCCTTAACGGGTACGAGTTCGTGAAGGCAGCTCAAGACTGGCAGTCCGTCAAGCCGCAGGGGTGGATCGATTTGCCAGTGGTGCAACTCAACAACGGCACAATGGACGCGTTTGAGAAGGCGCAGGGGGGCCAACCCATTCCTCCCGATGGCGTTGAGAGCAAGCTCACGATCACTCGTGAGATGCTGGACGAGCACAACTTCGAGAAGTTGGAGCATATCACCGTCAAAGTCTGGATCACCCACACTCGCCGCGGGGACGTCGAGGTGGAGCTGATCAGTCCTCGTGGCATTCGAAGTGTCTTGGCCGCCCGACGCAACAGCGACAATGCCAAGACTGGCTATCCTGGATGGACCTTCATGACCGTGAAGCACTGGTATGTGTTCGCTGCCATGAGCTAAGAGCGACTCTGAATGTTCTTCAGGGACGAGGACCCGTTGGGAGAGTGGACCATCCGTGTCAGTGACCAGCGGAAAGAAGAAGAAAGCGGTGTCTTCTTGGGATGGACTATGTCCGTCTGGGGATCCGTTATGGACCCTGGCAAGGATATCAAAATCTATCAGGTCCCGGTAGTCGAAGACGTCCTCCCTCCCGTACCTGCAGCCATTGATGAGCCTGCCACTTCCACTACCTCCGTCCCCGAGAGCACGAGCTCGAAGACCCTCACGCGGCCCACGGAGCACTTGCCCGGCGACCATGGAGACGCAGAAGGCGAGAAGCACAAGCCCGCATTCCCGTCCGCCACCTCTTCCGGCGAGCCCACTAAGGCGGCCGAGGATGTCGCAGAGTCGTCCGCGTCCGCCGCCACCGCCCCCAGCATCTCGGCCACGCCCGACGAGGGCTGGTTCTCAGACCTCTCGAAGCTCGTAGAGAACCAGATGTGGTTCTTCGTCGCGATCGGCGCGGTCGCGGTCTTCGGTATCGGCGTCGGTGTGTTCTTCTGGCGGCGCGCGATCCTCCGCAGACGCCGCGCGAACTACTCGACTTTGTCCGCGAGCGACGACGTTGCGATGGGCTCGCTCGACGCTCGGGGCTCCGGGCCGCGGGGCCCGCGTCAGACCAAGGAGCTCTACGACGCGTTCGGAGAGGTCTCGGACGACGAGGACGCGGACGAGGAGACCGCGCTTCGGCCACATGCTATCTCGCCGGGACTGGAGACGGGCTTGCACTCTGGGTTCCTGGAGGACGACGACCCGCCCACTGCGGGCGGCCCGCCAAAGCACGCGCGCTATCGGGACGAGCCCGACTCTCCTGTAGAGGAAGAGAAGCTGCGCGCGGACAGCCCGGGGAGCGGTAGTGGCAGCGGGAGTAGCTGGGAGCATGCGTCGGAGACGCGGTAGTACGAGTATGCGTTCTTGGTCGTCCGTTCTACACTTAGCTAGACGTTTATTGCACTGGTGATTTGTATTCCTCGACACACATGCGGGATGGATAGTATTTATGAGCTACATAATAGTACACGGACAGGGACAACATCGAGAACAGTGGAACGCAGAGATAACCTACACGATATGGAAAGAGATGAGACCAATGGGAAACGGAGCGCCGTCGTTCTAGGCACTTTCGATGAAGCGCAGTTTTGAGTTGTTCGCGACGCGCGTCCAGACATCGAGGCTTTCGTACTGTAAGGGGAATTGACCATCAGCATTCGCGCACGGAGCTGATATACAGAAATGCATACCTCGAGGATGGTCTCCATGAGCTGCGCTTCCGTGAAGCCGTTCGTGAGCACCCGCGACCGGATGTCGACCATGGACAACTCGTCCGTATCCTCTTCCTCCTCGCTGTCCACGTCCATCTCGCGCTCTCCCCCTGGACCACGTCCGAACCTCCGCGCGCCCCGCGCCTTGCGGCCCTTCTTCCCCGACTGCGCCTGCTTCGACATCTCCTTGATGAGGCGGAAGATCTTGCTGACGTCCGAGCGGTCGTGATCATGGCCCTCATCCTCGTCCTCGACGAGGCTGCGCTTGCTCACCTCCATGAGGCGCAGCGCCTCGTCAACGTCCGCGTGCGCGACCTCGTTCGAGAAGCGGAGGCGCGCGAGTGCCTGGGCGAGGCGGAGCACGCCGAGGAGCGTTCGCGCGGAGGTGTAGGTATGCGACTTCTTCTGCGCCTCGTCCTCCTTCGAGACCTTACGCAGGCGCACGTAGGTCTCGACGATGTAGTTCGAAACTTCTGCGGGGACGGTCGGGCGGTGCTCGCGGGCGCGGGCGATGTAATGCCTGCGGTTCTGTCAGTACGAGTCTCCGAGCGTCTCGGTATGGGACGCACCGCATGAGGGTCGGTTCAATGAGCTCGAAGTCGAATTCGGGGTGAGTGTTGTGCATGTGCACGTATGTGACGTGCTCTGCAAGGTGCTCGTCGTCCTCGCGTGTCGGCTTGTCAAGGATGAGGAAGAGCAGATCGAAACGCGAGAGAAGCGCCGCGGGCAAGTTGATGTTCTCCACTGGGGAAATCTTCGGGTTGTAGCGGCCGTATAGAGGGTTGGCAGCGGCGAGAATGGAAGTGCGTGCGTTGAGCGTCGTGGAGATACCAGCCTTGGATATGGAGATAGTCTGCTGCTCCATGACTTCGTGGATGGCGGTACGGTCGGACTCTTCCATCTTGTCGAACTCATCAATACAACAGATGCCGTTGTCAGCAAGGACAAGGGCACCTCCCTCTTTAGCCCCAAAAACGTCAGTACCCGTCGATACCTCTGGCATGAAAGAGGAACGTACCGAGAACCATCTCGTCGGTCACCGGGTCGCGCATGACAGCAGCAGTCAAACCGACGCCCGATGAGCCACGACCGGTAGTGTAGACTCCTCGAGGAGCGACCTTGGTGATGTATTTGAGGAGCTGCGACTTAGCTACACCGGGGTCACCCATGAGACAAACGTTGATGTCGCCGCGAATCTTCATCCCGTCGCCCATAGCCTTCGTAACACCGCCAACGAGGAGAAGGAGCAAGGCCTTCTTGACGTCCAGATGACCATAGATTTCCGGCGCGATACTCTGAGCAAGTTTCATGTACAGCTGCGGATCGTCGCGCAAGCCGTCGATAGCGCGTTGGATCTCAGGTGTAATTTCCATGGCGCTGTACTGTTTCTTGAGCTGATTGATGTGGTGCACCTCTAGATAGGTGTCGGTGAGAAGGCCGGCACGAATGGCCTGGTAACCCGTATACGGGATAGGCAGGAAGATCCCTCCAAGGTGAACAATATCGCCTGGGCTCATCTGGCGCGTGAGGGAACCGTGGATATGCACGGTCATCGAACGCGGAATGTGTCCTACGGGTACCTGGTCGGCCTGAAGACGAAAATGTCAAGAAACAGGTATGTGGCTAGAGGCGAGCACTCACCATTTCCTGAATCTTCACTTCCTGGAAAGGGCTGAAGCGGCATGCACGCGTCTGCATGTGTAGGGTTCCGTGGATGCCATTCTTCTTGCATTCCGACTCGTTCTGGCAGTCGAGTATGGGCTGGAAGTCCTTTCGCGAGATGTCTTGGAAGGTCTCGGAGCCGCAAACGTCGCAGGTGTACGCATTTACTCGCAGGAGGGGCTTGACTTCTGAGACGCGAGTGACGATCCCACGTACGGTGATGAGTCTGCCTAGATGCGTGCCCTTCACGTCGCGAACCGCCATTGCGATGTCGGACCTTAGAGGTTGAAAGTACAGGTTGCTGCCTAAGATGAGTGGAGAGTGACAAAAGGCACCATGAAGCGACTTACTATCGTCTCAATAGATGATCTGGGAAGCCTTCCTGCGTCCCCTCTGTGCGCTCGTTACGTTCTCTACGCTGGTGAAGAATGACGTCGATGACTTCATCGTGCTCGCTGATATCCTTTGTTGGCAGAGGCATGAGCTGGTCGACGACCTCGCTAAAGAGCGCGATATAGCGGCGTGCATTTCGACGAATTCTTGATACCAGCTCTGCGACAGTACGCTCATGCTGTGTAATGTGTGAGAGCCAGTGTAGATCACTCGCAAGCCGCGCCGCACCTCTGAAAGATCCTCTAAGTCAATTATGAGCATCTCTTGCTCTCGGTTAGCTATTCTTTGCTGTGGCTAAGGTCAGGGAAACGCGTATAGGTCGGGTAACGCCATACACACCAGCTGCTGCATATACTTGACATTCTTCGTCCTAGTAGGCGCGTCATCTTCGTCTCCGAGGGCGATGTCCGCAAAGCCATCGACGAGATCCTTGTCTTGGGAGGTGAATGTTGAGAGGAACTGCTTGATGCGGTCTGCACGTCCGATCAGTGGCTAGCGACGCGTGTCTGAGCAGCAAACGCGCCTTTCTCCGCGGTGTAGTCGACGTCGATGGTGATGACGGGGAGAGCCATGGCGAGCGACGCGTGGGGGACGACGAGGACGGGAAGCGAGCGAGCGAGGGGAGAGGGAGAGGTGCGAGTGACCGTGACTGTACGCGACGCGTCGGGGTCACTCGCCTAGATAGGCGCCCGCTTGCCTGTTGTTCTCTGCACTGAGGCTCGCTGCAGACGTCTCGACGGTCGCTCTCTGCTCTCGTGTGGTTCGCTCGGTGTCGCATCTGTGGGGTCGACGACGACGACGACGGCTCTCGACTCTCTGATTTCTTGCTGCTCACTCCGTGTGTCGGTCACTTCTTGTACCTACTTCGCTTGGTTCAACGGTTCGGCCTTGTATCCTCGGACGCAGGATGCTCGGGAAACGCAAGGCCCAGGTGTACGTTCAGGTCCCCCCTCGAGTTCGACCGTAAGTCTTTGCGGATCTCGATCGATCTGTATGTCGCTCACCCCATTTCAGACGTCTTACTACTCCACAATACGATCCCGTCGGCGACGAGATCACAGAATCCGGCGAAGTGCGCATTCATGGCGAGACTCTACCGGACGAAGATGAGGACGAGGACGAGGTACCAGTCCGGACGCTCGACGATTTTGCCATTTTCAACTCGACCAGTCGGGAGTTCGTCATGTTCGACGAGCTCCTTGCAGCGCGCGAGCAGGAGGACTACGTTATAGTCGGCGCGGGCGTGGTCGGCGCGTTCGTCGAAGACGACAGCGACGACGAGGATGAAGAGGACATGGACATGGAGGCGGGTCCGTGCGACAACGACCAAAGACTCTTGCTTTCCGAAATAATCGAATGCGACGCTCATTTCGTCACGAAACACCACGATGGTTGGGAATTCAACCCGTAAGCCCTCTCATTCGAATATTGGACACCGTCTCATGCGTTTTCGCAGGAGAACGTACTTGCGCACTCAACACGCGTGGTACATCCTATTCCGACCCTCCGCTGCATATAAGAAGTTTTACCAGGCAGCTTGGACCCGGCGCCGCATCGTGCAAGGTCTGCTCACTACGATCAACGAGGACACGGATGCGTCTGTGTCCAAAGTCTTGCATTCCATCAACCGGGCCCCTCCGCATGACTGCCCAACTCGACCTGCTTTCGACGATCTTCATGCACCGGTCTCAGACGGCGATATGATAGCTGATGATACGGTGAGTACTCTGCAATGTTCAACTTCCTATCCTCCAGTCTAACGCTGCATGTTAGGTATCATATCTCATCCTCGTCTTCGACAAGCTGCACAGCGAGCATGCTCGCTTACATCGCCGACTGACCAAATCGACGGTTATGCAAACGCTCTACCCCGCACTGTCCACTAGGAAGCCGCTACCGCCGCCTCAGCGCAAGTCATGCAAGCGTCACAGAGATCTAGAGAAGCAGGTCTTGGAGCACCGCAACCCCACATGCGTAACTCCACGCGTCAACGCCATCGCTGCGAAGCTCTTCTCCGCTTCGATGCAAGTCGCCGATATACGCGAAGAACTAAACGACACTACCACTCCCCCTCTCCAAAAAAGGCAGGTGCACGTCTCCGACCCCGCTACGATAGAGTGGGTTATGGAATCCAGAACAGCACCCCTGCACTACAGTGAGGTGAAGATCGATGGGGAGCTCTACAAGGTACCCTCTCCTTGAATCATTGTCTTCATGCGCTCATACTCTGTTCCTCTAGGTCGGCGACGTGGTTATGGTTGAGCCAGGGCAGGATGAAGACCGCGCTCGAGCCCGAAATGCGCTCTCCATACAAGCACGCAGTGACAACTACTTGGCAGACACCAAATGGTATTTCCCTATGGCTGCGAGCATACCGGATGTGCGTTGCTTACCATCTGATAGGTTCTGCATAATCTCCTACATGTTCGAGAAGATCAGCAAGTCAGGACGGAGGACGAAGCATTTCCATGCCCAGTGGTTGCAGCATGGGTCCCAGACCCTTCTACAGGAGGCTGCACACCCTCGAGGACTCTTCAGGCTGAATGAGTGCGGTGATCAGCCCCTGGAGTGTATCTACTCCCACTGTGACCCTCAAGCCTGGCCATTGGGGGAACCAGCACCCCCTGAAACTCAATCAGGCTCCGACAACCACTTTCATCTTGGGTATGTGTATGGTGTGTCAGAAGAAGAATGAGCTTATATTTTCCTGCAGGTTGACATGGGATAGCAAAGAGTGTGCACTGGTTGAGGTCTCTGCCTCCCAGGTTAGCCATGCTCTTTCAAAGTGTGAAAGCACTCGTCAATGTGTCCCTTGCGGATTTGCGGCATTGCACAAGGAGGCAGAATGCTGCTTGCTCTTGCCTGATGGTGGTGTGAAGTGCAATGGTGTTGACTTTCATGTCAATGACTTTGTATACTCGCACACCCCAGGGCAGGTGGCTGGCCTCCTTGGCATTGCCCAAATCACCGAGTTCATTCACAGTGATGGTCAGTGTCTGGAGGCTAGTGTTGTTCACTATGGCCGCTATGATGCTGTTGCTGTCAGTGACAATGATGGCTGGCCTATCCCTCTGGACAATGTGAGTTCACAGTCTTCCACCAGAGCTTGTGTTGATAATTTCAAACAGCGGAGGCTCTTCCAGACTAGTGTTCTCACCAAGGTCAGCATTGAGCAGATCTGTGGTAAGGCCTATGTCATGTGCCCTTCCTCAGCATGGGAGGCAGAAGCCTTTGTGCAGATGGATGATCACTTCTACTGTGATCTCCAGTCAGAGTCCCTCAAACCAGAGTCTCTGGATGAACTGGAGGTGCTGGAGCCCTCTGGGTTCTCCTCATGTGATGCTTGCTACTCTGCATTCATGGATGATGTTTTGGAGAGGGAGAGGCTTATGAAGCTTTATGGCCCTTTGAGAGGGCTGGAGCTCTTTGCTGGTGAGTACAGATCAATTATTTATCTGATAAAGCCTGGCTGATCTTTTGACTTAGGTGCTGGTGGGCTGTCAACTGGTTTGGACATGTCTGGCACTGTCCAGACTAGGTGGGCAGTGGAGTTTTCACCCAGTGCTGCTAGGACATACAAGTGGGTTTCATTTGGCAACCTTCTATATCTTCTGATGTTCTCTGCAGGGCCAACCATCCAAACACTGTGGTCTACAGCCAGTGCTCTAACAAGTTGCTTGAACATGCCATTGGTTCAGCTCAGGGTTCCACCATCCAGCCACTTAGAAGCCTTGACCCTAAGGTTTCTGAGCCTCTGCCACCTCTGCCACAGCCTGGGGAAGTTGACTTCATCTATGGTGGTGAGTCTCATCATCCTACATCTACACTTACAGTGCTGACAATATGTTAGGACCTCCCTGTCAAAGCTTCTCTCTCATGAATCATCACAGGGTGAGTGTTGCAGAAATATCATGCATCATATTACCCTTTACTCAATGACTTCACCTCCAGAAAGCAAATGATGTCAGGTATAATCCACATCATGTTGGTGTACTGCAATGAGCTGACAAGTCTTGTAGGAGCACTTTGGTCTGCAACATGATCTCCTATGTGGAGTATTATAGGCCAATGTTCTTCCTGCTGGAGAATGTTGTTGGCATGCTTTCCTATCGACTCGGTGGTGAGCAGAAGGACAACCGAGTGGTGGGGGGTATAGAGATGGGAGTTGTGAAATTCATTCTAGGTTCATTGACCACTCTTGGGTAAGTCATATTGTCTGTCTTGGTGCAGGCCATTGACACTATCACACACAGCTACCAAGTTCAATTCAAGGTACTTCAAGCTGGTCAACATGGTGCCCCACAGGGAAGAAGACGGGTCATCTTCCTTGGTGCCCGTCGAGATGTTCCTCTCCCTGCATTTCCCCTGCCTCAGTATGCTTTCCAAACCCCAGTCCACAATGTGAACCTTCCCACAGGTGAGGTGCTACACCCAATAGTCCGTGTAGGTGCAGATGAGGGTGGCCACCAGTGTGCTCCACTTCTGCCTGTCACTGTGAGGGAAGCTATCAGTGATCTGGTGTGTGTCCATTTGTGAATTTCAGAGCTACCCAACTCATACATGTGTATAAAGCCCAGATATGATTGGTATGCTATGCCAGTCTTCTGATGTATGTGTTGTACTTATGGCCTTACTTTATCTCAGGATTGATCCCAACTCTGCAAAGCGATCTACACCCTCAGTCCTGCATGAGCTGGGCAGCCGCATTGCATTAGGCATTGCTCGATTCACTGCTTGTGCCCCCAAACATACTCAAGAGGCTCAGCCTTCTGGCTTCTGCAACCCTGCACCTTATCCACAGCCTCCTCTTAGCCGCTATCAGAGCTGGCTGAGAGCAGGAAATGGTGATACTGTGCTATACCATTACACAAAATGGTTTTCAAGACTGGTTGTAGAAAGGTAAGCACCATATTCATGTTTGCTACTGGTTTTGTGTCTTATACCTATCATTTTAGAGTTGTCAATATTCCAATGAAGCCTAATGCAGGCCATGAAGGTATCAGAACTTTAACATCCCATATATTCAAAGATTGTACTGATCAACTACAGACCTTCCTTTGGAACTCCGAGAGCTTCACCTATACAACAAACAGACTGGCAAGCCAAAACCAAACTACCGCAGTACATTTTCTACTTCACTGCTATCTCACTTCTCCCTTGACTGACATTATGCAGGCATGTATGGCAGAATCCCTGGTGAAGGTCAATTTGTCACTGCAATGACAACCATTGCTCCCAATGCCAAGGGAGGAAAGGTACTACATCCAGATGTAAGTTTCAGCCATTCTTCCTTAAGCTGTTCTAACGAGATTACAGCAAAAAAGGATCCTGACTATCAGGGAGTGTGCTCGGGCACAAGGCTTCCCAGACACATACCAGTTTTTATCAGTCAACAAGAAGTCCAATGACTGTGTTGCAGATGTGAGTCTTGTACATATTCTTAGTTGACACTTCTCACACCTAGCCATAGCAAATGCGACAAGTAGGGAATGCTGTCCCTGTGCCACTCGCTCTTTCACTTGGAAAGGCAGTAGGTAATGCTCTGTATGAGCTATGGAGGTCCCGTGAGGAACAAGAGCAGGCTTGGAGAGCCAACAGCCCAGAGGTACACTTGACCTAGGAAGACAATCTACACAGGATATGGACAGGATGAGGATATTCAGAAGATGTTATACAATTAGATGTTCTCATTGATATCGACATGATTCCACTTAGGATGCATCCTTCGCAAGTATATCTTCTACTCGCTTAACCTTGCCCTCATTCCCGGTACCAGGTGCAATCTCACGATCAACACGTGTCCCGATGCGAATGTCAGTCGCAATTCGCGGTGCACCCTTCGCATGCACAGCGGCATGGCATGCATGAATGGCCTGCATGACCTCCGTCCACGGACCCTCTGGATGCATGCATGAGTGAAAGTGGGCCGGCACATGACGATGCTATATACGACGCACCGATGTTTGTACCGTAACCACTGCGTTGCGAAGACGAGCAGTCGGGATTGAGCTTACACTCCAGAGGGGCGAAGAACTTACTGCATCTGTACCAAATACACGATCAGCGAGGGGTCGCATCGACTCGGACTATGACATCGTACCTTGACTTTGAGCCCGGTCTTCTCGAGAACGCGCGCGCACTCCGCGATGTATTCGGCGACCTGTGACGTCGATGTTCAATCTAGAGGACAGTAGGAGCCGCTTTCCCCTTACGGAGGTTCCAGGTGTTCCCATCGGGATGAGGCAGAAATCTACGCGTCGCGAGCATGTTAGTTCGCGAAGTTATGGGGCTGCTTCGCGACGTAGGCCCACCTGCAACAGCGTAGAGATCGCTCTCCGGAAGTGCAGCTTGCGACATTGTTTGAGATTACGAGCAGGTTATGCGAATGAAAGCACTACGAGACCGGGATAGCAAGCAGAGGGCGCAGGAGGGGTCGCGCAGATAATGGCAAAACGAAAGTGACTCTCGCGACTCGGAGTCGTACGCGCGCGGGGTAGACGGAAATGATGCGCGGCCCGGAAAGCCCTTCTCACCACCACCACCACCACCACTCCG
>MNAD01001666.1:5597-55130 GCA_001895945.1 Trametes pubescens
GGCGTTGATGTATTTCTGCAGGAGGCGGAGAAGGAGGGGGTTCACAGTTTTCTCCGAAGGGTCCCTTTATTATTGCTTGGAATCTAGGCCGCACCGCTTCAACCAAATCCGCCGCCCGTGGTGCATGATAAGGTGATCACCTGGGTCGAGCACCATCCGATCGAGGCGGGCGAGATGATCACTGCAAGTGCGGACGGAACCGTCAAGGTTTGGAGGAACTAGATGGGGTTACCTGGGCTGTCTCGCTGTATAAGAGTACGTGTAGGATTGTTTCAAGTCGACTGATGGTCTGTTTCATGCAAGGCGTGACACAACCCGACTGCATCTAGTGCGACGCGACTGCTAACGACGCAGCTGCTAATTCTTCCAGCTGACTGGCAACAAAACCCCTTGCAATTGGTGTCGTCAACAAGTCGTTCACTAGTCTCGCTATACACTTCGATAGCAATGCGCGCTGAGCCAGCACTCTCTTCAGTCCCGATGGTTATATCCCCGACCTCCTCTCTCGTGCCGGCGTGGCAGCCATTAATCGCGGCAGGGCCGCCGACGCGATAAGATAAGATACAGAACCGCCGTGGTGAAGAGGCTCGGCGATCGATGTCGTCACCGGCCCTTCTCCCCTCTTCTGTGCTGACAGAGTGCAGTTCGAAATGGAAGAGAGCTGCCAAAGCAGACATCGGTGATAGCGTCCGAGGTCGATCCCAGGCTGTGGCGGCCAGTGTATATAACACCCTGGGTGAACTGGAGGCTTTGAACTGCAGAGTCCCACCCCGCACCATGTCCGCCATCTCCAAGCTCACGCTCACCCTCGGTAGCACTATCAGGCTCTCCTCCGGTACGTTGTTCGCGCAAAGGAGCATGGGCGTCTTTGGCGTACTGATCATGTATATATGCGCAGGGTATGAGTTGCCTGTCGTCGGCCTCGGTGTCTACCAGAACGACGACTGCAGTCCGGCGTGTCTTGCCGCGCTGAAGCATGGGTACAGGTATGACAGCACATTCAATACGTTATATGTCGGTCGCTGATCGTGCGTGTAGACACATCGACTCCGCGCGGATGTACAAGAACGAGGAGGAAGTCGGAAAATCGGTGAGGGAGAGCGGCATCGCTCGCGGGGATGTGTTCGTTAGTTCGTACCTTCTTTTCCCATAGGTTTCAGGCAAGGCGCTGACCGATGCGTGACGCGCAGCTTCAAAGGTCAACAACCCCGAGCACGGGTACGAAACCGCGCTCGCGGCGGTCGACGACTCGCTCAACAAGTTTGGCTTTGGTGAGCGCCCGCACGTTCCTACGCTTCGTCCCTACAGGAATACTAAGCACTTTATTCGTTCTTGCAACATCACACGCATACAATTACTGCAGAGTATATTGACCTCATGCTCATCCACTCGCCCCTCTCGGACAAGGAGCGTCGCCTACAAACGTGGAAGGGGCTCATCGAAGCGAAGAAGCAGGGCAAGGTTCGGACGATCGGGGTGTCCAACTAGTGCGTTCTTTACCTTCTCCGGTCTGCGCAGCTCATATGTATGCGTGGATCACAGCGGCCCCAGGCACCTCGAGGAAATTCGCGAAGCTGGACTTGAGACGCCATCCGTAAACCAGGTCGAGGTACGTCCTATGCGTTTGGAGTGATGTCAGTCACATGGATCGGAGATTCTGACCAGAGATGTCGTGTATAGCTGCACCCACTCTGCCAGCAGAAGGAGATCGTGGAATACTGCACCAAGCACGGTATCATCGTCGAGGCATACTCGCCCTTGATCCGCGGAAAGTGGACCGACAAGATCGTCGAAATCGCGAAGAAGGTGTGTCTGCAGCGGACGTCCACAGCTGTCGCTTGGTCGCTGACGAAGAAATGCAGTACGACAAAGATCCTGCGCAGCTGCTCATCCGTTGGTCCTTGCAGCGCAAGTGAGTCTCTGACGTCCCGTATTCTATTCCAGGCCTGCTCAACGTCACTCTCCAGGTTCGTGCCACTACCGAAATCGTCGCAGCCTGCGCGCGTCATCTCGAACGCGAACATCTTCGACTTCGAGATTAGCGCAGAGGACATGGAGGCGATCAACGCGCTTGACCGCGGAAAGGATGGCGCCGTCACCTGGAACCCTGTCGATGCCCCGTAGAGACACGGTCTGGCAGTACATAGAAGTATAAGAAGATCAAGGACGTGTACGCAGGACTATGGATGTGTATCATACAACATATGGATGCCCAACACTGGCGATGGGAAGTGCGTTCCTAAAAGATGTTCCGTCGGCCGTCGTATCGGCTTGGCGCCATCCGGTGGCTGGTTTTGACTCGACCGGTCTCCATTGCCAGGGTATAAATACATACCCGATGCGAGAAGGTTTGACTTTCGAGCTTCGCGCCCCTAGCTTCGCAGAACCTCCACACACTCGTCATGTCTGGCTCGACACCCACACCATTGTCGCTCGCGACCACCGTCCGTCTCTCTTCCGGTATGTTATCGCATCTCCATCCTTGGACGCGATCATCCGATTCGACGCGGTCACGGGACCGCGACTTGCGTTCATGTTATCAAGCTGGTTTGCGTTAGCTACTAGTACTGGGCTCATTACATTGGAGCAGAGTCTGTATCGAACATACTCGATGTTACTAACTTCCGATTGATCTGTTGCAGGGTACGATATGCCCATACTGGGCTTGGGTGTATTTGAGAACGACGAGTGCACCCCAGCGTGTCTCGCCGCCCTCAAGTACGGGTACAGGTCAGTTTCGAGATACACAGTACTGTCGCGTAGAAGATGCTAAGAAAATCTTCACAGGCACATCGATTCTGCGCGATACTACAAAAATGAGGACAGAGTTGGGGAGGCTATCCGCCAAAGCGGCATTCCGCGGGAGCAGATCTTCGTCAGTGCGTACTCTTGCATATAACGGGGCCTCCGGGTACAAATCCGGAGGTATCGATTCTGATACGTTATGTGACCAGCCTCCAAGATCTACCATCCCGAGCATGGGTACCAAAACACCCTAGCTGCTCTCCAGGACTCTCTGAACAACCTCGGATACGGTGAGGCGTTCGAACCTCGCGAAGCGCAACTTGGCTGAACGCATATCGCAACTTCCTGCCATTGAAGACTATTTCGACTTGTACCTCATCCATAGCCCCCTGTCTGGGAAGGAGGTCCGCCTGGAAACCTGGCGCGCGCTCGTCGACGCGAAGAAGGCGGGAAAGATCAAGTCGATCGGCGTGTCAAACTAGTAGGTGTCGGTAACGATCGGTCTCGCGCCACATATAATACTCACAGAATTGTTTGCGTTGCAGCTCTGGCAAGCACATCGACGAGATCCGCGAGGCGGGGTACGAGCTCCCGAGCGTGAACCAGGTCGAGGTGCGCCGTTCAACGAAGCTCTCCCTCGGGTATACAGGGTGTGCTGATGCCTGCGCGGTATGCAGCTGCATCCTTTTTGCCAACAGCGGCCGATTGTAGAGTACTGCCGGAAGAACGGGATCGCCGTCCAAGCGTACTCGCCGCTAATCCAGGGCAGGCTGGACGATCCGCTCTTTGTCGAGCTCGCAAAGAAGGTCTGGGTTTATGCAACTCATGTAACGAAAGGAGACCCTGATCGCATGTATTCGACAGCACAATAAGGACGCCGCACAGATCGTCATCCGATGGTCGCTCCAGCACGGGTATGCCTCCTGCGCTATGTCCATCGCCGAATGCGAGCTTGAACTGACGGACTCATCTTTGTACAGACACATCCCGCTCCCGAAGTCGGCGCGCCCGGAGCGCATCCTGTCCAACTCGCAGGTATTCGACTTCGAGATCAGCGCGGAGGATATGGAGCGGCTGGACGCGCTGGATAAGGGGAAGGACGGGGCGATCACCTGGAACCCCGTTGACGCTCCATGAAGAGAAGAGCATGTTGCTTTTGGAGGCGCTTGCGAACGATACGGCGCGACATGACAGAACGTACCCTTACAAACAGGAACTAATGCACATCTGTGAAGCACCATGAAGTCCTGATGATGACTAACATCACTGCATGTCTTAGGAGCACCAGCCCATCATACGACGCCAGTACTCTGCAGACGTCTACCAGCTCGATTGCCGTGTCGTTGCATACCACTGACAGATGCCGCACAGTGTGACATCTGAAACGCCTTGGATATTGGCATACATTTACTCAAAGTGCCGAGACCCGGTATTAGCACGGCCCATGGAGCACTCACTGGTCTTCGCGAACGGGGGCGGCGCGCAGAAAAGGCTGCGAAGCATGAAGACAAGGACGCAAGCACGTACTCCACACGATAGGTCCGACATAGACAGGCTCCGCGCCACCCGGGAGGCACCCAAAGGCAGCGACGGCCGCGTCGTATGCCTGGCGGATGCGCTTGTGTGCCCCCTCCTTGGGGCCCTTCGCCTCGAACTTGATAGTGACGGCGGGGCCACGCGCGGTCGCCTCGAACGTGATGCCGGGCGAGGTCGCGTCGTTCACTTGTTCGGCGAACGCGCTCGCCTCCTTGTTGTTGTGGAATCGGACGATGGCCGTGCCGGTGACCGTATGGGGCCATTGAGACTTCCCGCTACCCGGGTGTACGTCTACAGGCGGGGCGGGGTAGTCAGGTTGAACGGGCTCAACTGGGATTTGTGTGAGTGAGTTGTCAATGGAGTACTGCGACAGACGGACATACCGGGGCGGCCATGCACCGTAGAGGTGAGCGTGTTGTACTTGGCGCCGTCGAACGCGTAGAGGATCCCGAGGTACTTGTCCATGGCGGAGCGAACAGAGGCCTCTTCGTCGGCGGCGACCTCGACTTCCATCTTCACCGACACGGTACAGTCCGATCCATACACCTCCCACTGGACGAATCCCTCGGGCCTGCTCGCGGAGAGGTAGTCCTTGAACCTCGCCGCATCTTCCTCGGACTCATACTCTGCCACTGCGACGACGGGAGCAGTGAACGCAGGACGGAGCCGCGGGCGCGTGTTCAGGAGCTCTGTCATAAGCGCGAGCTGGCCCTCGTCCGGCTCAGGGATCGTGAAGCTGTTGGACGCCACGTGGTACGTCATTGGCAGCACGGCCTGGTCGCTGTCGAGGTACCAGACACCCCTGCCGCCGGGAGCGCCACTGGGGGCCTGGTAAAGCAGTGTGTGGGTAGGGACGCTCGTAAAGTCAACCTAATGTAACGTCAGCCAAGAAGGATGAACGATTTCGATTTCTCATGAGCGCACCTCGATGGCTTGACTCGAGGCATTGAGGATCATGGTCCCCGTGGTGACTTGGGTGTCGAACCACACCAGAACGGAGTCGATGGGCTGGAGCACTGTCGGTCCAGCGACGACCGGGTTCGCAGAGACATACGAAGGGGAGTACGTCCCGTTGACGTAGGAGTTGACACCGAGGTTGATCAACCCATACTCGTTCTGCACCGTGAACTTCCCGCTCTGGTCGACAGTCCCGGCAGCGGGATGCATGATGCCGTACTTGTCCAGTGTAGCGGTTTGCCCTGCGAATGTACAGTCCCAAGGATGAGCGCAGTTCGGAGAAGTGAAAGCGGAAATTGGCACAAACCCGATACGATGTTCTGCACGGTTGTCGTTGCGCGGACTAGTGCCCCCGATCGAAATGCAACGGAACCGAAGACTTGGTACTTGGCTGACCAGGTGAACTGGTTGAAAGGGAGGATACTGTGTGATGCACTTAGAGTCACAATCAAGGGTGTAAGTTCGCTATCAAAGTGCGCACTTGCTGCCTTGCCAGACGACGGTGTACTGGTTGTTGACCTTCTTGGCAATACAGAGCTTGTAGCCCGCGTCGATCAATACCGGGAGGATCGCCGGGTCGATGTTGACAGTGAGGTTAAAATCCGACATGTTGTGATTGAAGGTTGTCCGGAGGGCTGTGAGGTTGAGTTTCGAATGGCTGTACAGCGGATGCTCGATGTGCGAGTGAGTATCGCTCTCGTTCCGTCTGGACACTCTATATACCCTTCGACCCTATGCACCAGGCGAACAGGTACGAAACAACGCTAGCGACCATGTCAAGAACTCAGAAGTGACATCGGCCGTTCTCTCAATGTGTTTCATGTCTCTTGCCGAAGAGTGTGGTGAAAGTCGTCGGTGTTTTCGACATCGACATCGGGGTCATCACACGCCCGGATGGTGGCTGACCCTCCGGACTGATGGATGTCCGGCGGAAGACTATATCAGAGAAACGTCGTCGTGAATCGTATGGCGTCCCGTGACAGACTTACAGTCCTAAATGGGATCCTTGCGATCCGAGCGGCATAGCATTCGTCCAGATTAACCTGGACCATGCTGGGGTCGCCGTGCAAAACGCATATTCCGTTGTCCTACATGTGTACCTCATATATGTGAGGTGTTACGGTGAGACAAACCGAATAAGAACTCACACAATGCAAGGCGAGGATCCGCACTCGAACATATATCTCGTTGTGCCCTCGGACGCAACCGGTATCTGAAGGTCGCAGAATGATCGTTTACACAGTTTCTTCGTAGAGCCTGACAGATAATATGCACTACGTACTGATTCTGGGCAATAATCTCAGCACCTGAGAGGTTGTCCGTTAAGTCCGGGGTCAAGTCCGGCTGCAGTGTATCTGACAGTCCACCGAAGCGCCGCTGTTCCTAATTTACACGATGAGACACGACCCTTTCGTGATCGTTCCTTGACCGAACCCGCCACCGATGCTAGCAAACCGGCGCAGAATATCCCGACAGTTTGATGTGTGCCATGCCGGACACAGCGAGACGGCCGTCGCTTGCGATGACTTGCGCAGCACCTCAGCAGGCACATGCGTCGAATCAGGCGTTATTATGAGGCTCTGTGAGTTTCCTGGTGCGAAGTCTGAGGTTCAACGGAGGGGGAAGGGGATATAAGACGAGACAGAAAGAGTGCATCTCACCACTCAGAGCAATCCTGGCCCTTCGACCTTCGAGAAAAAGCAGCTATCTGTTCGACTGTCTATATTATGTCGACCTTCACTCTCACCGTCAACATCGCCAGTGCCGACATCACTGCGCTCAAGCAGGCCGGCTACAACCTCTGCATTGCGAAAAAGGTTAACAACACCTACAACACCGTCTGGAGGGGAGGCAGGTCAGGAAGTCGCATCCTCGACGCATTCAAACATGATCACTGACGCACCTGCGACGCTAGCTTCCTGGCCCGCAACACGTTCCAGTGGACCAGCAGATATGCGGTTTTCGGGACAGAGACATTCGCAGAGGGTGCGCTGGTCACCGCAGCAACCGAAAGCCCCGAAATCAAGTTCGGTAAGAGACTCGTCCCACCTCCGGACTGGCCCCGTGCTCACCGCGCCGCTCGCCGCACAGGCCAGACCGCACTGCTGGATGAGAACGGCGTCATGAACCACCCCACCGGCTCGCCGAACTCGTCCGGCACCTTCACGGTCGACAACGAGTACGCGGCGCTGAACATCGGCGTCATGGGCTACCTCTCCGGCGCGTTCTCGCCCATCTTCGTCAGCCCGTCCCAGGTCGTCACCGGGCCCGTCAACCTCACCCCCGTCGAGACCGTGCTCGTCTGGTTCGACGCGCAGCACACGACGAGCACCATCATCGTCGACTCCGTCAGCAACACCATCGAGGTGAGCCGGAGCTTTTGCTCTATGCGCGCACCAAGCTGAGCCCGCGCGCATGACCCTAGGTCGACTTCACTGGGGGCATTGCATCCCGCTCCGTCACGTACGCCAGCACGCCCGGCCGCCCAGGCACGGGCGCGTGGGCGCTGGACAGTCAGCTCCGGCTCTCGGCGACGTACAACCCCACGACGAACCTATTCGCGGTCGAACGGCCGAGCGCGCAGCTTCTGCTCAAGATGGCGAGCATCATCAACGCGCAGGATGACGCGGCAGGCGACGCGGACGTCTACAAGACCACTGTCGAGTTCAATGAGGCTGGTATGCAGGGTGTCGTGGATGCATTCAAGCAATACGCCCAGGATGCGCGCCCGCAGGGCCTCTCGGAGTGGGACGTCTCGGTGGAGGACGACAAGGTGGTTGTGCGCCTGGCGACCGAGGACGAAGACAGTGACCCGGCTGAGGCTGCGCGGGAGATCCCGTACAAGTTCTTGAGCATACTTCACGGGTGGACCGGTGCCCAGTACAAGAAGCTCACCTTCGAGGCTCCGCGCGCCGACGGTAAGTATTTTGGTACACACTTTCATGAATTCGACGATTGATACCAACTCGCAGTGTGAGAGCGCGGTTCGCCTGCAGGTCCTCCCTGAAGTTTGATGTAGAATACATGCATACACTTATCTTGACGGTTTATTTAGTCTTGTTATTTCTGGGCGAAAGACATGGATCAGCGGCCAAACTCGTGCACAACGACAGTGTCCACCCACATGTCAGAAATCCTTTCTGGCGCCTCTCCCCGTCCTCGATCCACTCTTCTCTCTGTCCAGGCCCACAATATTGCCGGAGGAAGTGGTGCCAGAGAGAAGTTGCGCTAAACCACCGTGGGTGCCACCCGACGCGCTGTGGCACTGGATCCAGAGTCGAGACTGAGTGAGTAGTGAATGATGCAAGTTGCACGATGGTGCGCAACTTCAAGTTGCTCGCAAGTATTTCTGCCCGGCGGCGAGACGCTGGCTGTGGCACGGAAGATGTTTTACGTGATACGTTTGTGTAAGCGCTCGCATGTGAAATTAGACGCTCGACAACACCTGCGGTTGCTAACGACTCCGACTCCGTTAAACGAGACCACGACGTGACGTACTGCACCGCGCCCGGCCCCTTGAACGCAAATGACGGAACCATGCTATCCATGGCCAAGGGTTAGCTTGAGACCCTGCTCTTCTTTGAGTTCTGAGGATCCGACCTCGAGCGGAATCTACGTTTCCAGGATGGCCGAAACACTGCTTCGCCACTGCCGCTCAAGCATCAGAAAGTCTGTAGTCTATGGAAGGTGCGTTCGATCGTTCTTCCAACCATTCTTGTTGGCAATTGGTGCACAGATGAATCATGACGCTCACTGCCTTGGCTGTTGTCAGCTGTTGGCAGGGCAGCTAGGGCTAGCTAGGGGCAGCTCTGGATTGCTCTGCGCTGGAGGACGATGCCGATCATGAGCTTAATGGTTAGCTCGCCTGGCAGGGACAAGTAGTTCTCCCGATCACTATGTGAGGTCAACCCCGCCTCAGCAACCAATCAAATCCACAGGATACTTCCGCCTCCGACAAATCGTAGGACCAGGCCCAGACCGGGAGGACCGTCCACTCCGAATCCCAGCCCCGCGCTCGTACCCCCGGATGCGGGGAAGCAATCGGCTCTGACCGGTCTCCCTGGCAGATCCGGTGCAAACTGTCATTCTTGCAGCCCACAGTCCATGGAACACGCCAACGGCTCACACTCAGGTCATACCTACCTCCCGCCGCCGTCCAACAATATGTCGTCGCGCAGTGCTTGCGGCGTGGAATCGCCAGCAGGGCAGCGCGGGGCAGGGCTACAAGACGGCCAGGAACGAGCAATCTTCATGATTCAGATCGGGATCGGACGTGCGGACTGGGAGCCATCCGCTTGACTGCTTGCGCCTCGGTTAGCTACACAGCTCAAGCCTCTTTGGGACGCGCGGAGATGGTCCTAAATTGCAGCGAGATCGCGGACGCCCCCGCTTCAAATACCGGAGGATCTGAACCGCAGGTGTCCCCTTCCCGCTTTGGTCCTTTCATCTTCTCCTCTTGTATGCTCGACGCCCCGCAGGGCGAAAACCGACGAATATGGTCGCGATTTCGGAGTCCGACCTCAAGACGAGCTTGGGTGCCCTCATCATCGGAGGGATGGTCTGCACGGGGTACGTCCGGTGTTCAACTTCGCGTGCGAGGCTTGTCTGAGAGTTCGGACAGGCTGACAGGCGTCGTTGCAATGCAGACCGTCCTGTATTTTAGACTCTTCTCGCGCGATAAGTTCTCAACCAAATGCCAGGTACATATTGAACAATCTCAATGCGCCTCTCTGCTGACGCGTGCATAGGTTGGGGGTGTCTTGTAAGTGACTGCAATAATTCTACTAGGTTCCTTTACCTGACCGCCATGGTAGCATCTTAGACTTCTTGCATTCGGTGATGATAGCCGCGGCGAACTACATGTATTTTGTGGACAATTTCGGGAATACAGAGATTACGGACCGTATTTTTTGGTGAGTGGCGTCACGCTCGCAACATGCTTTTTGCTGATATCCTCATGTTAGGGCTGTCGGAGTGAGTGAACTGCTCCGGGAGACCTTCTACTTCTGACATGTCTGTCTCAGATATCTATAGCACTCACCGTGAGCAAATCTCATAACATCCTCTTCCATACATTCGTTGAACGCTGTGCAGGCTATCCTCACTGTGATCGTACACCTGTGAGCGCATATGTTCACCTATTTACTATCTTCTCTGACCTTAAAGTTATCAGGTTCTTCGCACTGCGATTGTTCAAGCGTCAGTGCCGACGTCACCTTGAGGGTGTAATGAATGCTGACTTCAACAGTGAGCAAGGGTAACTATTGGATCACCGTACCCATTGTGAGTGTCGTCGCTTCACGTGTGTATTGTGGGGGCTGATGCGGTACTTTCGCAGGTCATCCTTGCCGTAGCGCGCGTAGGTGCGTCAGGGACTTCTACAGCGTGTTTGTATATACTGATGTCCCTTGGACGCGTGTAGTCGCAGCGTTTGGTGAGTCGCCACACTCCCGGACTGCTCGGAGCGGACGTTCACACCTTTGTTCTCCGCAGTGACGACGGTCGAGTTGTGCGTTCCCCAACCCCGGGCCCTTACTGCACGGCTCACAGACCGGCATCTCATCGTAGAATCCATTTGGGAAGCTTCCACGCATTCGGGGAGCGTTTCCGAGTCAGTTTTTGCGCAGTCAGTCTATTCTCGCAGTCGGCTCACCCTTTTCCACTTCCGCAGTGGGTTTTCACCCTTGGTCTCGTCCTCTCATCCGTCGTCGACTTCTTGATCACCGGCGGTCTATGCTACTACCTACGCAGGAGTCGTACCGGTACCGGCAGGTACGGCCCTCCATCCGTTAATATCGCAGCGGAGTACCCATCGCTCACATCCTCTCCGCCGGTAGATTCGATCATGTCCTCGATTCTGTCACGCTATACACCGTCGAGAACGGTTTACTCACCTCGTGCGTTGACCACGCCTTCGAGCGCCTAGTTAGCGTGGCACTAATCGGATCGCGCACAGAGTGACCACGCTTGTCTCCCTCATCTTCGTGAGTACTGCCCCATAGATATGAAATGCGCATGTTGCGTGCCCAGCCGTAGCTGACCGCGTCTATTCGTCTCTTCGTAGTGGCTCGTGCGGCCTCATGTCCTGATCTATCTCGGGCTTCACTTCGCCATCAGCAAGCGTGCGTACCGCGTTCCAATGCATCTCGGGTTCTCTGGCTGAGATCCGGCCCTCTATCTTTACAGTCTACGCCAACTCGTTCCTCGCATCGTACGTCCCTCCCCGCGCAAGCGAGATAGTGCCTGCGATGCCTTCATCATTAAGATGCTTAATCTATCCATCCCTGCAGGATGAACGCACGCAAGATCCTGAGGGCGCAATCCGAGTCGCACTCTGGCGGCGGGAGTGCCCACCGCCTGCCTGTGATATTCGCAAGCCGGGGCATGCGCCATTCAGTGCGTCGCCTTGAGCTTCCTTTCGCCTCCGTGTGTCAGCTGACATATGCCTGGGTACAGAACACGGACCAGCTGAACCTTGGCACGCGGGTGAGTACGACATCGGGCGCAGGCGCGGGCGTGTCGCTGAGACTGACGGTGCCTATTGCGCAGGTGCAGATCACTGTGGACAAGACCGTCGACTATGCCACGGACGACCACCCTGATAGCCTGAGCGTCACCACAGACCAGAAGAACCGCCCTGCGCCATCTGTCTGAACTGATGCCTCCGTATTGGCCCGAGCGAGCATGAGGACAAGTATGTATTCTGAACTCGACTACAGTATCCTATTCCTCCAATCCTTTGCAAAACCATGCCCACGTCTGCCCTGTACTATCTATCCCCTGGACTTTGCGTGCTCCACGCACGCTGTTGTGCTTGTATGCTCCCTATTATATTCAGACGCACTTGTTGTCTTCGCAGGTCTTAACCCCATTGGCCCCTCACGCGCGCACTACCAGCTCCGACACCCCCACCGTCATCGGAATGCCGGGGTCGAGAAGTGCGAAGACGCGCGCCACTGGCCCGCGACGCCCACGGTCGACCGCCACGCAGCTGCCTGCCGGCTGTTGGGCAGCCTTCCCCATTCGCCGCGCGCCTCGTGCCCATGCTGCGTGATAACCAGCCCGCGATCGAGCTGCCATCAGCTTACGACACCCGAGGGGTTCGGTGGTACTTTGTTTGCCAGTTCGCGACGTTGCCTGTCTACGAAACCCCGAGTACTTGGATTGCAGTGCGGCCTCGCAGCGGGTGTGGTCGTTGGCTACGTCACTTGGCACGGCCACGAGGGGCTGTTGGCCAATAGAGAGTGCGATCTATCGCCAGGAGAGATCGAGCGCAGGTGAGGTGGTCTGTGGCTACTCCCCGGGAAGGGGTAGTGGGTTGTGCGGCAGAAGCGCCAAGAGGGGCACAATGCAATCAGCGCGAAGACTCGAGAGCGTGCAGACTCACGGCCGTGGCGCCCGTCCCATCTTCCGAAACATATTGCGCGGTATTGCACGGCGTCCAGCCAGAACACCTTCATAAAGGCGAGTACGGAGCGGACGAGGCGACAAGGCCCGATCGGGGGGATTTCAGGCAGTCGGTGCGAGGGAGCCGCGGCAGGAGCCCATACCGGAAAGCCCTCCATTTCCGGCACGAGGAGGCGGGGAGGCAAGGGCCCATTGCATGCACAGACGCGCAGCTGCTGCACCCCTAACACGATCGCACGCGAACCCACACAATCGACCTCCTCTCGCGGCCGGTCTTCCGGGGAGGTACATATGGTGCGGCTCGCGCACGCAGGGTAGCTATACACGTACCCACATCCCCAGCTCCTCCTCGCGCGCGCGCTCCCCATCATTGTCCTGCCGCTTTCGGCTGTCGACACAAGCCTATTATACCGTTTGATCTTTGTTCGCCCTCTCGCCAGCAGAAACGATGTTCGCTTCACCACAGACGGCTTATTGCGAGCCACCACACCACCACTACTCCCCGAAGCACTACCACGACGACCGAGCGTCGTTCTCGGGGCGCGCATCGACGTCGCACAGCTCGACCGCACACGCACACCCCTCGATGCGCCGCTCACGCACGATGGCCACACCCCAGTACGCGGACACGAACCCGTGGCAGCACGTGGCGAAGACGTACGCGTGGATGCTCGAGCAGCAGTTCGCGCGGATGGCGGAGGAAAACGACGAGACCGTGCAGTGGATCCACCAGCAACAGGCGCGCGACGCCGTCCGCGAGCAGGCAGCGTACCGCATCGTCGCGTCGGGCCACCGAGGCCGACACGCAGCCGAAGACGTGCACTACGGCGACCCATACGCCGCGATGGAGGAGTCGGCACGGCGGAGGCGACGGTGGCAGCGCGAAGCGGAGATGATGCTCGAAGAGGAGATGCAACGACTCCAGGCGTACCGGCGGGAGAGCGAGCGGCACCGCGAGGCTTTCGAGAAGCGGCGACTCGAGGAAGAGCAGGCGCGGGCCCGCTGGGAGCGCGAGCGCGAGGCGCTACGCATTCGGCGGCAGGATGCGGAGCGGGAGGCACAGAGCGAGTACGAGTCCCGGTGGGCGGAGCTCTCGAGCACCTCGGAGTCGCTCGGGTTCTGCGACATTCCGTGGCCGACGTTCGCGAGGCCGCGGTCGCTGGACGACGTTACGACCGCCAAGGTTACGCGGTTCGTGCTCTCGCCGCTGCACCCCGGGGAGACGCGCAGGGAGAAGGTCCGGAACGCTTTGCGGCGGTGGCACCCGGATCGGTTTGGCCGGGTACTCGCACGAGTCGACGCAGAGGACCGCGAGATGGTAGAGGAGGGCGTGGGCATCGTTGTGCGATGTCTCAACAGCCTGCTGGAACGGGAGAGTCAGTAGACTCGAAGTTCCACAGTCGACAGGTGCGCACATACCCTCATCAGACAACTTAGGCGTATCGCTGATCTTGACGCAGTTTAACTATAGACATCACTATGCTCGTCGAGCACGGCCGGGACGTGACAGTATGCACCATATGCGCTATGCAATCTATGATGGGGAGGAGCACCGGGAGTAAACGTACAATCTGTATTTGTGTAGAGCAAAAGACGTACCCGCCTTAATTTTACCGCAGTTATTCTTCTGCCTGGTTTCGATAGACCTCTTGAAGAGGACGCTACGTCAATTTGCAGTTATGAGTGTTACCCTCGCGATCGTCAGTATAGCTGCGTGCGTAAGTGGCCACACGTCTAGCCCTCCGGCCGAAGTCTGAGATTAATGACAATCTGTATCCGCATGGGTTCATTTGGACTTGGGTGTATCAAGGGCCCTGTTCGTACATCGCGCAGTTTAGGGTGGTTGCTGGTCAGAGGGAGAGAAGAGGAGTGATGCAAGCAGCGCGCGCGCGCAGCCTGGGCGCCCCCCGCTTGCGAGCCTCGTGGCATATAGGCGCCAAGAACACCTTGATCCCGACCGTCTCGAGGTGAGTGGTATCCTATTTGAGCTTGTGCTTGGACCACCAACACCTCGCTCTGGACGTTCCATCTTCAATGATGTACTGGTCGCGGGCTCAGAGCGCGTTATGACATACTCTCTGGTCTCTCTCAGACGTAATGCCTGCCCAAAGATTCGCTCTCGGCGCTGCGCTATTCGGAATCTCTCGATTTTCCGAATACCTTCGGACTGTTCGTATCAGCACGCTCTAGCTATTCCGAATGCTGCTCTCCGAATACCTGTCCAGCCCGCATCTTCCCTGCCTCTCGCCACCCATCTCGCGCGTTTTGGTCAGCGTGTGGGCAATCGGCGCGCTGCCGTAGGACGGCGGAAGCGAAGACATCATGAGACCGCCGCCACGATCACTTGACCTGCGTACACGCTCCCTGTTCGTCTCCCCGCTCTCGCCAGGCGCTGACGCATCGCCCGGGACGACACACGACGGGCGAGCGGGTCCCGACTCCCCGGCAGTCAGGGGCTGCAGCGCGCGCACTATAAGTGGTCCTCGCTTGTGCTGCTCTGTCTCAAATCTCCAGCGGTTCTCGCGGGCTACTGTCGTCACTCACACGGACGTCGACTCTTTCGGGCACACTTGAACGACTCTGTTGATATAGGACTATGGCCGCGGCTCCGGTGACGATGACGGTGACCCCGCTGGAGGAGAAGGTGGCCGTTCTGGAAGATGTGGTAGAGGTTCCCCGGGATTCGCAATACGCGCTCAAGTTTGTAGGCGCAGCGATAAGCAGTAAGTGCGACCAGTCGTTTCGGCGCGAACAGGCTAACCGCTGGTACCGAGTAGATATGGTGTCTTCTGCGATATGTAACCCGACAGATATGTAAGTGCGATCCGTTACCTCGGGAGGCCTTACTGAATGCGAGCTTTTCGGCGATTGTAGTGTCAAAGTGAGCAGGCTTCGATACATGGGCGCCCGATAATTGTATTGACATGAGTCGGGCAGGTTCGGCAACAGCTTCGACGGCAAAGTATGTGACCAGCCTGCTATTAATCTATATTTCACGACGCTTATCGACGTGGATGCAGCTCCCGGCGCGAGTGGAAGCTCGTTCTGGTCCGTCGGTGTTGACATGGCGCGGAAGGAGGGCGTGTTAAGTCTCACGGGTGGCCTTTCAGCGAGCATGCTTCGCGAGCTCGTTTATTCTGGGATCCGAATGGGCACCTACGAGTACTTCAAGGACAAGTTCGTCTCCTTTCAAACCCGTTTAGGCTTACATAAGAGTACTTATGCCCGTGTACTTGCAGATTGCACACAGCGTCAAAAGGTGCACTTACTCGGGAAGGACTTGCGCTCAAGGTCGCTGCTGCAAGTATCGCTGCTACGATAGGCAGTGCTCTAGCAAACCCTGCCGACCTCGTCAAAGGTAAGTCTTGCCATGGGTTTGATGCTGTCGCGGTCACGAATGTTTTACTACAGTGCGGATGCAGGCGCACTACCCCGACGGTAGCCCATACCGGAACATGCGACATGCATTTGCCTCCATCTATCGAGACGGTGCCACTTTCGCCGTATCGAAAGGTGCTTCATCAATATCAGGCGGTCTTGGAGCGCTCTACCGTGGAGTGGAGGCGACGACGATCCGTGGCATTGTCTTGTCGGCGACGCAAATATGCTCGTATGATCAGATCAAGCAGTCGCTGAAGAGACGAGGCATCATGCAGGAGGGCGTACCATTGCACCTCGTCGCGAGCACATTTGCCGGGTAAATTTACCTCAGGGCGCCTGTTTTCGGGAGCTGACGCTGATGTACGCTGTATACAGGTTGTTCTGCTCGATCACCTCAAATCCAGTTGGTGAGTGCGCGCCCTGGTCTGCTGCTGGCCTGTGGGGCTCACGCGAATACTTGTGTAGATGTGATCAAGGTACGGCTCATGAATGACAAGAAGCACGAGTTCAAGAACGCGTTCGACTGCGTCAGGCAAGTTTTGGCGCGCGAGGGACCCTTCGGGTTTTACAAGGGCTTCGGGATGTGTTGGGCGAGAGTGAGTGTATTTCCCTGGTGCGACCCATCGCTTTGACGCTGATCTGCGATTTCAGCTGGGCACACACACTATCCTCACGTTCTTGATATTTGAGCGCGTTAGATACTGGTTCGGCATAGAAGCTATGTGATAGATTACCGAAGGAACATTTGATGCACCTTGTACCCCTACTAGCATTTTTCGCATCGAGTGCCGCCGAGTTTGTGTATCCTCTGACTCCGAGCCTTGTACAAGAAGCCGACGATCTGGAGTTGTCCTGAGCCCGATCACTCTTCCAGATCGGCGTAGACAGTCTTTATATGGGCCTCGGGTTGCCAATTGGGGAACACAGGACAAGGATCGGTGCCGTCCTGTCAGTCGAAGGTTAAACTGATGACATCACCCTCTATCACACATTCATTGCTCGCAGCATATATAAGGCGACATGTCACGACGAATGAGCATTGCAAATCGTCCTCTTTCTTACCCTCTCTGCTGTCCCTCCATGTACAGCGCGACCCTACCTGCACGCACCCAACATCGTCCGCGATCGCGACTGGCGTTGACTCAACGATCCACCGTGACCTCCGAGAACTTGGGCTCAAGCAAGGTAAGCCCTAATATATACGGTATTTGTACGGTCTTGTCTCGCTTTCTTGGTTCGGGGTTGGAAGCAGCAGCTTGCAATGGGTCCTTGAAGTCGCAGCCGCCGAAGTATTCTGGGCACCATTTACGGATAGGGACGCATTGCCTGCTCACGTGTTTATCACGGGGGCGCGTCTGGTTGTATTCTCCGCCCGAATATGGCGAAAGGACCCCGAGAGGGGTGGCCTCCCCGGTCGCAGTATGTGAACTCTGTGCAGACATGTTTGGCTGCTGAACATATCTCGAATCGTCGATCTCTCGCTGCGCCCTGCTATCTTCTTTGTCCTATGCTTGCTCGCGACTGCTATAAATTATGTTTATTCGCTCTGCGCTTTGCTGAATCCCACGAACTCGCTTAATCTTGTTGCTGTATTGCTTTTCTAGCACCCCAATGGATAGTGATTCTTCGTGAGTGCTTTCTTCATCGCGATGATGCTGTTGGGTTATGGAGAGCAAGTCACCGATGGTTTGTTTCTGACTGAAGGAGCGGTAGCGGGACATCCCCAGTGAGTATCGCCTTCGTCTTTCACTGGCCCGATGATGTCTAACTCGCTCAGCAGACGCGTTTCCGTCCCCAGTCACCTAGCTCAGACACAGAAAGTGTTGCTCAGACACCCCGGAAGGCACCTGTCACAACGTTCCACCCATCTGCAGCATCGCAAGCCATCAATGCGCCTGTCCTCCGACAACCAGTCGGCTTTGGCGCAAGTCCCCCGCCCGTGCCGACTTATCGCGTACCGCCGCCTGAGAAGCCCACCACTACGCAGCATAACCTGCCGGGCCAACGTGCGACTGAAGAGCCCACGCCGAAATCGACCAAGAAATCGACCAAGAGCAAGGACAATGCCGCATCGAAGGAGAAATCCAAGGCCTCATCGCGTAAAGGCAAAGAGCTCGACAAGGCTGATAACAAGCAACCTCATGTGCCTATCCAGAGAACTTCTTTTCGTGTCAGGAAATATATGAACGACCCCACCGCAGGCGCCACGCCGTATGGCGCCCAGGACGGACCGTACGGGTCGACGTACCGCGTAAACATGATGGGAGATTCACCTCGGAAGTCCAAGAGCTCCCAGTCTAGCAAGAACTCGCAGTTGCAATTGCAAACACAGTCTGTCCCACGCCGTCCTACACCCCCTTCGTCCTACTATTACCCGTGGCAGACCGACCCTCCTGGTCGCTCTGAGTCTGTGCCTTCGCAAGCGCAGTCAGGGCAGGACACACAGCCGCGAAAGTCATATTACCGCTGGGATTACGAAGAGCCCCCACCCATTGTAGCTGCGCTTCAAGCTGCAAATGCGGCTTCTGCAACATCCCATTCCTCATCCCCAGCACCGACAGCAGGGTCGGCACCTCCTCCGGCACCTACTCGAGCACCCCCTTCGTCAGCGCCAACGCCGGCAGTTCCATCGGCACCTCCGCCGGCACCAACGCCAGTGCCTCCTCCAGCACCTCCATCTCAGAATCGCTACCCCAGTCCGAGACCACCACATAATCCGGAACCTTATTCTCATGACCTGCAATCAAGCAAGCGTCACGAACCACCCATGCAATCCACTACCTACCGCTACTCTCCTTCGCCTGAGTATGACCACCGCGATGATTCTCCTCCTTCGCTACCCCCAGAGCAGCACTACAGTTTTCCTCCGCCACGTCCTCCACCAGGATATGTTCCGGCACAGTCCGCGCCCAACCCTCCTCCATCCGCACCTCCACAGGAAAAACGCCATAAATCAAAGTCCCAGGCGCACCATCACGAGCCTTCCCACTATGCTAGGAGCGCGCCCCAGCATCCTGTCAACGCTCCGGTGCCACCTATCCGGGAGAATCCGCCGCCTGCCACACGCATGACTCGTGTACTCACCCTACTGATGGAGGACAAGCGCAACCGGGACGACGAGCAGATGCTGGCGGAAGTCAGGGTGCCCCTGAAGCCCGCCGAGAGCGGCGACGAAGGCTTTTGGGCTGACGCGCAGGAGGTATCGCAGGAACTTCAGAAAGGCCCATCTCGTATTGACGGTAGGTCCTAGTGGGTCATATCGTCCCTTGAGTCTGAATAGCCCTGTAGGTGCAGCGAAGGTTTATACGATGCGGGGGAAATATAAACAGTATTTCCTTAGGATAACGGCCGACGGCCAAACAACGAGCCAACCTGCGAACCTCAGGGTATCGGCTGAGCGAACTTTGGAGATAGTGGTTGAAGACGTAAGTAACAACATATGTTCTCTCACTGTGGTGTTTCTTGATTGTGCTCTATCCATAGAACCTGCCTGCGGGTGCGAGACCGTCAGATTCGCGCATGAGCAGGTCGCCGCCCCGCCATCAGCGCGAGCTCCTCACTCCCGTGACAGAAAGCATGGCGACTCCGTCCCCCCTTCCTGCGTACTCGCAACCGAAACGGTCCAGCCTTTTCAGTACAAGCGATGCATCTTCCCCCACGGAGGACAGGTTCGATCCCTCAGCAAGAAAACATTCTGCATCGTCAGAAGCATCTCGCAAGCGGCCGCGTCCATCCAGTGGTCAAAGTATGCATTCAACGTACTCAGAGGGCCCATATGCGGTATGGCCGCAACAACATGCCACCCCCACGCCGTTTACGCATCCTCCGCCCCCGATGCGGACCCATTCAGCCTCGCACTCGCGGAATGTGTCACAATCAGCAGTCACTCCTCAGTCGCGCTATTCACCGCCTGCACCGATGTCCCCGATCTCTCGATCTGCCCGACCCTCGAGTCCCCCTTCTCCTCGCGCGTATACAGCATCCTCTCCACCCCAACCAGCTCCGGCTACTCCAGCGTTCATCCAATCGCGCCGCGCGGGATCCCCTGCACCGTCGTCCTCTGCGTATTCTCCCGGGCCCTCTTCACCGAAGAGGGCGAAGTTTTCCGCACCTCAGCACCGTGCTCGCGAGAGAGAATCCGAGTCTCCGGCGCCCAGCCCATCTACTGCGTATTCGTGGAGCCACTCGCGGACGTCCTCGTACTCCGAGTCCAGCGGCCCTGCTACATCGAGCAAGGATTCGACACCAGGGCCACCGCCAAAGAAGCCGAACCCGTTCGAGCAATACGGGTCTTCGTTCAGCTTCCAGAGTCGACAGACGGACACCAGCCGGAGCACTCCGAGACAGAACAGCGGCAGCCGAATGACCCTCCCATCCATCCCCTCGCTGTCCACTGTCTCCATGCCCTCTTCCTCGTTCTCCCCTTCGCTGACGCTCGCACCAATCGCAACGTCACTCGCACCGACGCTGTCCGGCGCGTCGACGTCCGCGCTCGACAACGCGATCGGGCTCTGGATCCGGGGCATCATCAGCAAGGAGCCGCAGTGGGACTCGTTCGTGACGATGCGGACGCGGCTGCTGAAGATGTCGGAGCAGCTCGAGCAGTACAAGTACGTGCAGCGCGTGATGGACCGGTACGTGGGCACGCGAACGCCCGTCGACCTCGAGGGTGCGGGCGGCGTCACCATCACCAAGGTGTGTGGCTGTGTTCTTTGTCCAGACTATGAAGGGATACTGAGGGCTTGGGTGCATTCGGTAGGCTCAGGTGATGCGCGCGTTCAATCTGTCGCTGAGCTGGGGCGAGGACTGCACGGAGACGCTCGTGCTGACGACGCTGTATGGGCCGGGCGGGACGCGGCGCGAGGACGAGCGGGTGTGCCAGGTGCTGGAGGAGACGCCGCCGATCACTACGGGGATGCAAGCGAAGAAGTATCTGACGCTTCTGCGGGAGGTGCATGGGCAGTGGACGATCGCGCACCCAGACGGGTAGTAGCATTCAATTGGGTCTTGTGATTGTCGGCTGTGCCGAGGGTTGGGTGTTCATAGGTGAGTAAGTTCATGATGTTTAATTGTTTTAGGAAGTCCTAGACCGTTTTTAACCTACTTCCACAGGTAGCTATACATTGACGTTCCCGGACGTTGGAACTCCTGCTGGAACGATATCTGGTTGCCGCGTGCGGCATGTTTTGTCGATGTTTCCCCGAACACTTGCTTATGGGTCTATTCTTGCCTGTCCAAGAACCAGACAGCTGTATATGATCACTGTACAACTCAGTCGCTTTGGGTCATATGGCCAACCCGGTCCGTCCTCCGCCTACGCTGGACACCGGTGTATGCATATGCATGCAGATAAGATCCGTCCTTTCATCCATCCCACACCCAAGACCTGCTCTGCAAGACGTGCAACGATGGCCGCCACCGAATACAAGCACCTTACTCCCGAGCAGCGCGAGCAGTTCCTTCAACACGGATGGGTCAAGATCCCGAAGGCGGTCAAGGAGGAGCACCTCCGGGCGTTCACTGAGAACGTCTGGGTCCGCCTGGGTTACGATCCCGAGGATAAGTCGTCGTGGACAAAGGAGAAGGTCGCCTTGTACGCCGCTCCCTGTCCTCCGCTCGAATTGATAGTGGGGCACCGCACAGATTCATATGCCTCGGCACCGCGAGATCCTGACGAGGGACTTCATGCCCCAGGCGTGGGGCGCGATGTGTGCGTGTTGCTTTGATTCTTGGTCGTGCGGAGATGGCGCTGACTGGACGGTGCTCGGGCAGGTGAGCTTCTGGGCGGTGAGGACAGGATCGACCCCACGCTCTTCGAGAGCTGCGGCGATAGCCTGATTGTGAATCTTGGCTCAGATGAGTGGGTCGATGTACGTTCTGCTGCTCTCACCTCGCTATGAGAGCAGCGGCAGCTCATGGATGGGAACAGAAAGAGATACAGCCCAAGGATCTCGGAAACTGGCACATGTAAGCATCTCTTTCTCGCGAGCTGCTGGTTTGCTGATCTTGGTAATCATCCAACAGAGACGGAGACTGGTACGCGCTGAGGCTCGGCACACACGAAATACGACGTTGAGATACGTACTAACTTAGGTTCACGCATTTCCTTGATTCTGGTGAGCAGGGTCTAACGGTGATCGTACTCTTCAACGACATCGTCCCGCGCGCCGGCGGGACGTATATCGCCCCAGGCGGGATCAAGAACGTCGTGCAATGGTATGGTCGCTGCCTTGCTTGACGTGCGTGGAATCGCAAGCTGACGCCGTATCATGTACAGGCTGTACGAGCACCCCGAGGGCGCGAACGAGATGCCACAAGACCCGGACGGGAGCCGCTCTATCTGTTCGATCCAGACGTGCAGTCAATTTATCGAGGTGGGTGCAACATTACACAGAGGGGGGCATGACTGATACAGGAACATCACTGTAGCTGACTGGTGAGGCTGGCGATGTGATCCTCCTGCATCCTTTCATGGTATGCCCTCTCTCTAGGCTGAGCTGGCCAAGTTTAAAGATTGAAGTCTGCGTAGCCGCACTCTGCGTCGAAGAACCACTTGCGCATCCCCCGTTTTATCACGAACCCGCCCGTCACGCTCAAGGAGCCATTCAACCTGAATCGCGCGAACCCAGAGGAATACGTGAGCCCTTCGCGCACAATCTGCACACCCTGCCCTCGCTGACACACGATATGTGTAGTCGCTCGTCGAGCTAAAGATCCTGCGAGAGCTCGGGGCGGAACGCCTTCCCGACTGGAAGATCGCGGCGCCGCGGAGGCGGTTCGTGCCGTGGACCCGCACGGGGAAAGACGCAACCATCATAGAGGAGGTCGAGCGCATGAAGGCACACGCGCTCAAAACGGGTGGGTCGGTCGACAGCATGCACATCAATGGGCCTGTCCCGTACCAGGTCGTCGTCGCGTCCTGAGATGAAAGTGTATCCTGCAGATGGCGTATACAAATGCCTACCCAAGCGAGAGAATCAGTATGTTACATCAGACGTGAACCATGCATCGCAGCTATCGATGTCCAGGGACTGGGGTGAGAACTAGGAATTCGTGTCCGGGGAGCAGCTCCCCGAACGCCCACTTGTCGTCCTTGACGTATAACTGAAGGATCCCCAGAGGCTCGGCATGGTCGACGAAAAATGATGTGTTCGCCGAATACGAATTGCCCGGAGAGCCAGCTAGGGCTCCGCAAGGAGGCGCGGCACTCAGATATGGGATGGGGGAGCACGCCAGGACCGCGGCGGCGTGTAGGGTGATGAATGGGAGATCGACATCCCGCGTGTTACCATCTGTGGAAATGTTCAGCACGCACAGGGATAACACCAGAACGAATTGCAGCATATACCGAAGATATTGCAGAGGCTGTTGCAAGCTGCGGGGTGAGAGGATGCGATTCCTATGATCGTGACGTCGTCGACCCAAGGATGGTGCTGCTTGAGCATACGCAACATGTTCGTGGCGATGTGCCGTCGACGATGTCTACTGTCTACGACGAGCTGAGTGACCCAGCCGACGTAGGCTATAGAGTCGATTCAGTGTCTAAAACTCAACGCTGTGGAAATGGTGGACGTTTGATACCTCGTTGGTAGCTCCATTTCGTGACGCACGCGTGCCCGACAAGCTCGCCTTCCAGGGAGCATGTCACTATCAGAGACTTATCCAGATCGCTCAAGCACTCCTTCCGAAGCTTAGCGGCCGACATCCTGACACGCCCTCCTATGCGGCACCGCTCATGTTCAGAGGAGGAAATCTACACCAGTGAGGCGGGGCTTACCGGGTTTCAGCGGTGCTGGTGCATCAGGAGCCCAGACTCCATAGTTGTTGCTGAACAGCGTTGCACATGCCTTGAGCTGCTCGTCGGTGATGTGCGGTCCATCCAAGAGCTGAAAGGTATAAGAGGTCTCCATTGGGTTTGCGGATGCGAAAATGGGTTGTTCTGCTGGGGAGAGCCCGCTGGTTCGTTCTGTCCTCGGACGGAGGCCTGCGAACCCAGAGTACGTGCGTTTCCTCACGCCCCGGAAGGGAGGTGGCTATCGATCTGATTATGGCGGAAGAGGCAGAAGGCAGGAGGCATGCGAAGTCGCGAACCGCCAGGGCGTGCTTTCCGCTTGACGTACTGACTCATGCTTCTGCCATGTTCCCTCGCTCGCTATACACAGCACCCTTTGTGCTGCCTGAAGACGTTCCAGCGATATCCTCACGCAGAATAAGGCCATGATATCGAGATCTGATTCAAGGTGAGATTGAGTGAGATTGGATACAGTGAGGGGAAGAGCCAAGAAAGATGATGTCTTGCCACGCGCGAGCGCGCGTATAGACGCGTCGCAGGACAAGCGCCGGCGTCGTACGGTCTGCTCTCGACCTCGTCCTCGACCCCGTCCTCGGCATGGCCAACATACTCTCCGCAGTCTCTGTGCCGTCTTCGCATGTCATAGGTGTGCATCAATGATTGTATGCAGGCTCAGTCTATCCTGACAGTAGACTAGTGACGGACTACCCGAAGCTTGCGCTCTTCCTGCTTGCCGTCGGCTCCTTCTCGTTCGCTAGGTTTGCATTCAAGACCCTCATCGTCCTCTTTCAAACCTTCATAGTCTCTGGAAAGAGTGTACGTTGTGAACCTGCTACGCACAAACACTTGCGCTTACCTTTGTACGTTGAACGCTACAGCTTAAGAAGTATGGTGCTGGAAAGGGTGCATGGGCAGGTACGCCTTGAACATACTGTTTACGCGTTTTACGTCGTATTGACATCTGTGAATAGTGGTGACTGGTGCCTCGGAGGGAATTGGTCGCGAATTTGCTCTCCAGCTAGCGCAGAAGGGGTTTAACGTCGTTGTATCCGCCCGCAACGCCTCAGCATTGACGACCCTCGTCTCTGAAATTGGTGTGTATTATTCCTTACATCGTGAGGCTACATTCTTATCTCTCCGATGATAGAGTCCAAGTCTACGGGCGACAGGAAGGTCCAAGCGAAGGCTGTGACCATGGACTTCTCCAAACTAGACGATACGGTACAGTGGAGCAAGCTCGAGACCGAACTGTCAGGTCTCGACATCGGTGTTCTCAGTACGTCTGCAGTGTTGATTATTCAATTTGAGGAACGCTGACACGCCCTGCAGTCAACAACGCAGGCAAGTCCTACCAGTACCCAGAGGACTTCCACGCCACGAAGACCCAGGACATGGAGGACATCGTGACCATCAACATATCTTCTGTGGTTCGGCTCACCAAAATGCTCCTCCCCGGCATGGTCGAGAGGTATGGCTGCCATGCAACTCGAGACAAGTCTGCACCGCGCTGACATGTCTCAACAGGAAGCGCGGTCTGATTGTGAACATGGGCTCCTTCTCTGGCATCAGCGTCGCATCACCTATGCTCTCGGCGTACGCCGGCTCGAAATCTTTCTTGTCGTCCTTCACGGGCTCGCTCGCGGAAGAGGTCCGCGGTAAGGGTGTCGACGTGGAATGCGTCAACACGTACTTCGTCGTATGTCTCTCCTATTGAGCTACGCGTCATTACACTCCCGCTGAATACATGGCATTCCCCAGGTCTCCAACATGTCCAAAATTCGCAAGGCAAGTGCGCTCATCCCCACGCCGAAGGCCTTCGTTCGCAGCGTATTGTCCAAGGTCGGACTTCCCTGCGGCGCGCTTTGGACGAAGCGCCCTGGTGTCGTCACGCCTTACTGGAGCCATTCGCTGCTCGACTATGTCATGGTACGTGCTGTGTTCTCTGTCGTTTGTATCTTTCATCTAAACTTCGCGCCCGCGTCCCCCAGAACGTCATCGGCTGGAACATGGCCTTCGTGCGCTACACGCACGGTCTGCACAAGAGCATTCGCCGCCGTGCCCTGCGCAAGCTGGAGCGCGAGGCAAAGCAGCAGTAGACGGAGCCAAAGGCTGATTCATGGTTCTGAATGCGCTGCATATATCGTGCTAATACACTATTGCGATAATCAAGAGTTTCATGGGCCTCATATATACCTGCAGAATGCCGACGCTCAAGCCTTCGCAGTATTCAAACTCTTCACCCATTTTTGAAGTTCCTGGTTCACGCGCGCGGCATCCTCCAGCTGAGGCCAGTGTCCGGTAGGCAGCTCGATGAACTGAGTCTGCGGGGCAAACCTGTCCATCACTGCCTTGCCAAGAGCAGGAGTGCACACCTCATCGAATGTTGTTGCGATGAAAAGTGTAGGCTTTGGAATGTTATGCGCTTCCTCCGGCACTTCTGACCACCCAGACAACCGAATGAGCACCACTTCGAACAGGTTAGGATGTTGGTACGCACTTTCGTCATCTTGCTCGTTCACGCCAGTCATGACCGCTCTACAGTAGTTCATGGACGACTTGAGGCCGCCCCTGACCCATGTATTTTTGACAATATCGTACTCCTATCGATCGAGAACTATCAGCGCTCCGTGACTACACTTCAGTGAAGACTCAGCTGACCTCCTTGGGGAGCCATGCGGGCAGACCGTGCGTGACGTTCCCCTCGATCCACTCACGAGTCTTGCCTGGGGGTAGCTGCCATCCATGGACGAGCTGCGGGGTGACTGGATACGCCATCTGGAGGAAGCAATCGAGCTAGTCCGCGCCGAAGTAGTCATGTCAGCATGTTTCGCAATGCAACTTCCACAAAACAAGAAATCTGACATTCTTCTCGCATAGCCCAGCTGCGTCGTCGCTTGTCAAAAACTGCCAGTACCCGAACCCTTCGCTGCCAGTCTCATCCCACTCTCCGCCGACCTTGGCCGCCTGCCATGCCGGCGGGAGGTAGGAAAGCGCAAGCCACGCGAAGCCGTAGAACCTGGCACTGTACAGGTTCGCGAGGCGAGACAAGATGACTGAGCCCCTACACCCCTGTCAGCGGCTGCTCCCCACATAGGTGTTCTGCAGCACTCTACACTCACCAATCGTGTCCAATCCCGATGACGGTCTGGAGACCCTCGGTGTCGAGGACGTCGATAATGTCGCGTGCGACGAGCGCGAATCGGAATGCGTCCGCGTTGTCCGGCTTCGACGTGCCGCCCACCCCGAGGACGTCCGGGACGATAATCCCGTAGCCCTGGGGCCGGAAGTGTTCGACCTGACGCCGCCAGTCGTAGGAGCTCGATGGGAAACCATGGATGAAGAGGATCGTGGGCTTGCCCGTTGCGGCAGGAGAGTAGTAGTAATGGTAGGTGAACCCGCGGGAGACGGTCGCGGTCTTGTAAAGGGAGGCGTCCATGGTTATGTGTGATGCAGTGGTGCGTAGGCTCTTCCCTTCAACCTGGTGACCTTCACTTATATATGCGGTCTCAGATACCCATGCGCAGTGCGATGATAGGGATGTCTCCGGTTATGCGTGTCGTGTGCGGATACTTATCCCCACAAGAAGGAGAGGCTGACGCAAAGCTGCTCGGCCACGGCGCCTGCCCGAGCACTGAACGTGGGCTACTCTCCATGGTCTAGCGAAGGCGCACTACTGCTTATCACAAGCCTACGTAAAGCCATCAGACTACGACCGGGGTCGCTTCAATTTCGGAACAGAGCCCAGCGAGCCAGCGTCGCGTTTACGCAAGCGCTAACCGAGATTGCAAGGTGTGACTCTACATATATGGAGTGTTCTGACACTGAGCTCACGCATTGAAATTCTTGGCAAACAGATCTATCCCAAGCGGCATAGGTCGACCGTCGACCGACTGTTGGAGCAGATGTTATCCGGCTTCCTTGAACTGGATCTATTGTCTACACTAAGCACCTTGCCTTCCAAAGTGTACGCACTGGTGATTTATTTGCCTGCACCGCCTGCGTGACTCACGGAGACTCGTAGATCAGTTGTACTCGTGATTATTGCACAATTCTCGTTTTCTATAGACGGTACGCAATGCCCACAGTGCTCATATCGTCGTTCAGAGCTCGCGCAGGTTGAGCGTGTCCAGCCATTTATCGAGCTCTAGATTCACCCTTCCAGTCTCCTCTAGATGCGGCCAGTGGCCGACGTTCAACTCGATGATAGTTGCGTGCGGGGCATACTGGGCCATGACCGTCTTGCCCCCTGCGGCTGTGCATACGGAGTCGCGCGCCGAAGCGATGAACAGCGCCGGTTTCTGGATCTTATGCGCTTCCTCAGGTATGCCTGCAGGAAACACGGTGAGTCGCGGCTACATGTTCAGATTCGATGTCGGTACGCACTCTCGTCGTCTTGCGTGTTCACACCGTTGACCATAGCTTTGTAGTAGTTCAAAGCCGACTTCAGTCCCGCCTTCGCTAGTGTCTCGCGCGCAACGTCGTACTCCTGGCGGTCGTTGTCCATCGAGGCTTTATCTTCGCGCTAAAGCGGGATCACTTACCTCTTGGGACAGCCATTCGGGAAGCCCAGGTCTGCGATCCGACTCGATCCACGCTTGAGTCTTGCCCGGCGGCGACAGCGACTCGTACCAGTGGTCCGGCGTTTCTGGGTAGGTGAGATGGAGGAAGCTATCGAGCTGTGCCGCGCCGAGGCGTTGTCTCAGGTCAGCATAAGCCGGGTTCTCATTCACAAGGACAGGCTCACATTCTGTTCGCACATCACGTAGGCGGTATCCCGCGACAAGTACTCCCAGTATACAAACTGCGTATTCTTCGCATCTGCGTTCGCAAGCCCAGACGTCTGCCACGTCGGAGGGACGTACGAGAGCGCAAGCCAGGCGAAGGCATGGAACCGCTCGCTGTAAAGGTTCGCGAGGCGCGAGAGCACCACCGAACCCCTACGCATGCGTGCGTTGACAAGGAAGGTGTTGGTGAGCAAGAAGAGTCCACAACGTTGTTTCTATTTACTCACCAGTCGTGGCCGATTCCGACGACTGTCTGCAGCCCTTCGGCGTCGAGAACGTCGACGAGGTCACGCGCGATGAGCGAGAAGCGGAATGCGTCCGCACTGTCCGGCTTTGACGTGCCTCCGGCTCCTATGATGTCCGGGACGAGAACCCCATAGCCCTTGGGCCGAAAGTACGCGACCTGTCGTCGCCAGTCGTGCGAGCTTGACGGGAAGCCGTGTATGAACAGCAGCGTTAGTTGCCCCGGGGCGGCGGGGGAATGGAAATAATGGTATGTAAACCCGCGAGAGACGGTGGTGTCCTTGTAGAGGGAGGAATCCATGCTCAAAAAAACCTCACGGGGAACGTTCGGTCAGTTTGATCGATATTCGGAGGGGTGCTATCTTTTATAGGTCAGCCGTTTTGACAGATTAGGGCCATGTGCCATTCCAACACTCACGGTTATTGTATGGAGAGGCTTCTGCCCGGGCGGAAGTATGAGTCTGACATATAGGTGACAGGGAAGAGGGGCCTAGGAAACTCGTCTAACGGCATCATGGTCCTTACCGAGGAGTCATTACTAATCAGCAGGGATAGTATGAAGTATCATTGCTATCGGGTGTCTCTGCGGGGAGTTGCGAAGCCCGAAGCCCGGTTACATTGCGCACGCAGCATCCAAAGATCGTGAGCCTTTCGCCAAATTGATTAGATGCTATCTGTCAAGCTCACGGATGCACGCAGATACTGTCCCAAATCCTCATGCAGAACTTCGTAGACCAAGACCTTCAAACCAGCTCTCCAATTCTGGATTCGGTTGCTCTGTCGCCTCGAATTGTACCCATTGGCCGACGTTCAGCTCGACCACCTTCGCGTACGGGAGGTATTTCTCAATGCTCGGCCTTTGTATAGCAGGCGCCCCCGCCGCGTCGCGGAGCGTGAGGACACACATCGTCGGTTTGCGGATCATCCAGGCCTCCCGTGGGATTTCTGGATAAGGCCCGGAAGACGTCAGCATAAGTCGGTAAGATCGTGGTCAGGTGTGACTGCGCACTCTCGTCGTTTGAAACATCCAGGTTTCTCAACATCCCTTTGTAGACGTTGAGCAGCGACTTAAGACCGCTATGTGCAAGAGTCTCTCGCAGGGTGCGATATTCCTATCCTCAGCATCAGCGACACTGGTCGCGTTCGATGGGGTAACACTCACGTCATGTGTCAGCCAACTAGGAATCCCAGGAGTGCGATTCTCCTTCACCCACTGCTGGGCCTTCCCCACCGGGGTGAGCCATTCCAACCACAGCTCGAGGGGGCTCAGGGTAGAGAAGTTGCAGGAGCGAGTCGATCTGCATGCTTGTCAAGCTTCAAAGACTAGGTGACTGAAATTTCGACGTGAACTCCTCTATCCTGCTTGGATTCGGAGCTTGAGGGACCAAATCCATGGCTTCTCCAGTTACACATCGTCTTTATCCGTGAGTACGCAATCTTCAGCAATTGTGATCATAGGACTATTGCACGCCGTACTAATTGACGTATACGCAGTTGTATGGCGCTCGTTGGGTGTTCTGTCTGCCTCGATGTGCCAGTCTTCCGACCAGTCTGACTGCCTACTCACACAGATCGTAATCATTGCTAAGCACTTGGGGCCTGCCGTGCGACATTAATACCACAAGATGAACATTCTATGTCGATGGAGACCACTCGTCATGCCAGGTGCGTTGAATCCCCTTCGCACTGTACTATATTGCTCGCGACCATTCATTAGCTATGATATACTACGTGTCAACCGTGCGCAGATGCGTTTGATCTAGATTCTAGACCCGTATCGGCTTTCAGACGTTCTGTCTCCACATGCCACTTTTTCGGTGTCTGAAAACCTTAGAGAGCCGACAGGTCTCCAAGCGGAGCCGTAGACCACTCAACGCCCAATTTTGTTTTCCCGGGAGCCGCGCGCCGATGCATCGTGCGGACCGCGAATGACCGTCGGAGCAATCGTCGTCGGTAGGGCGGACATTCACTCCATCCTTCCCTTTTCTTGATCTGTTCATTGATGGTCATGCGCTTTCGTCACCTGTTGCATCTTACAGCCTCCTTTTAATAGCGTCTTCGGCGAAACACCAAACCTACCTGTCATCAGCCCAGAAGCCAGCGGAGTACCCATCGCGTCTATGATGGCCAGAAGCATCCCATCGCTGTTACTTCCCGTATTTCCGCCTCGACGTTGAGCAAAAAAAGGAGTGGGTCCCAGGGCGCGCCCGATGTTGGTCCGAATATGCTGTACGCGAAGTGTGCCAAGCACCGCGTAAAAGAACCGGCCATTACATCTCACCTCCTCGGTGACTTCTGCATTTGCCTTCTTTTTATACGTTACGCTGACGGCTAACTCGACCATCCGTGGAAGTCACGGGGCATACATCTATGCCTCCGAGCTGAAGACACGAAGCCCGCTGGCACGTAAGGGCAAACTCTGCGGCGGCCCGTGTCCGCCTCGCACAATTCTTTGACGGGAGCATTCTCGGACGCGCCTGCGCTCCGCGACTGCCATGTGCACCCCCCGTC
Organism: Trametes pubescens; assembly: GCA_001895945.1. Classification (NCBI taxonomy): domain Eukaryota; kingdom Fungi; phylum Basidiomycota; class Agaricomycetes; order Polyporales; family Polyporaceae; genus Trametes; species Trametes pubescens. Next base: position 36,954 of record MNAD01001666.1, read on the forward strand.
GAGCTATAAAACGGCCTTGAATGACAATGGGCTCCCCGCCGAAGAACCTTCGTCTGTCACGATGCAGCTCTTCACCGCGGTGCAACTGAGTGTGGCCCTCGCCCTTGTCCATATTGTCCATGGCCAGGCTGCCGAATGGGGTACGTTTCTTCAGTTCGTTTTCATCGTTCTACCCTTGACGATATTTGCCCACAGGACAATGCGGCGGTATTGGATGGAGCGGTGCCACCAGTACGTTCCTGTCCTCTGATTCGGCGCGGCGGGTTTGCCCATCTTCTTGTTCCTAGCGTGTGTCTCTGGAACGACATGTACGGTCATGAATGCGTACTATTCGTATGTCCAGTTCACCCGACATGGTGTGTAATGCTAACATGAAGCATTTAGGCAATGTCTTCCCGGAGCTGCCCCGAGCCCCCCGCCGCCTGTCACTAGTGCTCCTGCTACGACTCCCGCCGCTCCCACCACGGCCCCAGCGACTTCAGCCCCTGCACCCACTAGCCCGGCAGGTGCCTGCGCGACGGCATCCACCGTCTCCGGCTTTGACAACGCGAAGCTCCCGAACCCCTTCCTCTTCAACGACGGGACTCCGGTGCAGTCCGCGGCGGACTGGCAGTGCCGCAGCCAGCAGCTCCTGGCGCTCATTCAGGGCTACGAGGCCGGTGCCCTTCCCGGAAAGCCGTCTTCGCTGACGGCTTCGCTCTCGAAGTCTGGGACGTCTGGGACGCTCACGATCACCGCCAGCAACGGTGGCTCCTCCATCACCTTCGCGCCCAAGATCACATTCCCGTCTGGCAACCCGCCCGCTGGTGGATGGCCCCTGCTTATCGTCTACGAGGGTCTGAGTATCCCCGTCCCCGCTGGCGTGAGTAAAGCAGCTGTGTGTATCTTGTATCAAGCCCTAACTCGTAACTGCAGATCGCGACCCTCATCTTTGAGAACTCCGATATGGCCCAGCAGAACGACGCGTCGACGAGTCGTGGCGTCGGCCTGTTCTACAACCTGTACGGGAAGACCGCGACTGCGAGCGCGATGACGGCGTGGGCGTGGGGCGTGAGCCGGATCATCGACGCGCTCGAGCAGACCCCCTCGGCGAACATCAACACGCAGAAGATTGGCGTGACGGGCTGCTCGCGCAACGGCAAGGGCGCGCTGATGGCGGGCGCGCTGGAGCCGCGCATCGCGCTCACGATCCCGCAGGAGTCCGGCTCGGGCGGCGACGCGTGCTGGCGGCTGTCCAAATACGAGCAGGACCAGGGCTCGGTCGTGCAGACCGCGACGGAGATCGTGACCGAGAACGTGTGGTTCTCGACAAACTTCGCGAACTACGTCAACAACCTCGACACGCTCCCGTTCGACCATCACAGCCTCGCGGCGCTCATCGCGCCCCGCCCAATGATCTCGTTCGAGAACACGGACTATGTGTGGCTCAGCCCGCTCAGCTCGTTCGGGTGCATGACCGCCGCGCACACCGTGTGGGACGCGCTCGGGGTTGCGGACCACCACGGGTTCGAGCAGGTTGGTGGGCACGCGCACTGCGCGTGGCCCTCGTCTCTCACGCCGCAGCTCAACGCATTCTTCAACCGCTTCCTCCTCGGTCTGAACGTCAGCACGACCTTCTTCGACTCAAACAAGGTCTTCAACGGCGTCACCTGGAACGCTGCCCAGTGGATAGACTGGACCACGCCCCAGCTCCACTGATAAATTGGTGAGTACCGCCGTCGCTGTGTGCTATGGAGCTGTGTTCATCGTCTTGCCCAGGCTTGAAGATTTCTCGGAATGAATTATTCGAGGTAGTACGCCTCCGCAGCTGCGCAGCAGTACCAGTTGTAACTGTTCGCGAGAAACGCAATGACGTCACTGTTGTACAAATCACTTTCTGCAACCCCAGCATAACGCTCCTTATGACTTTGTGCGGTTTCGAAGAAACCACACGCTATACCGCACGAACGCCTTCGTACCCGATGATCTGTACATATTCGAACAAGTGCCACTCCTGCACAACCGGTAAGCAGCAGTAATGGTAGGCGTTCACAGGAAGACGTCGCTTCGTTACAGCGTAGCATACGCGCAGATTATCATTGACATTTGTACTACCGCCCCGTCCAGATCAAAGTCCACATAAATATGTTAGTCATAACTTCTAGCAGATTCGCCGCATCTTACAAGGCCATATCGCCGATTCATGAGTTTCATCCTATGCACATCCAAGAAGCGAACTGTAAGCAAAAGCTGCATTTATGACGAGCCGCCGTAGATCTGCTTTGCGTTCTCCGCGAACACAGCGTCGATCGCATCCTGCTCGACGCCGAGCTCCGCAAACGACTCCCGGGCAAGCTCGAACCAGTCGCCCGCCCTTGAAGCGGGTGTAGTCGCAGTGAGCGGCGCAGAGGGCGACGACCCGAAGAAGATGCGCGAGAACCCGAACGCTTCGACGGTTGGGCCAACTGCAAAAAAGCGAAACGCGTTAGCAGCGGCCTCATAAGCGATCGTCGTTGAGGGCGGTACGCACTGTACATCTTAATACGCCGCTTCCATTCCCGGGCCTCCTTTGACTCGAGACGAGCAGTCTTCTCCCTGCTCTCCTCGGTGTCCACACCAGACGGTGCAGGAGTGGGCGGCGTGGGCGCGCCCCACGCGGGCGGGAGGAAGCTGACGAAGAGGTTGGAAAAGAGGGAAAGCGAGGCGATGCGGGCCTGATAGCTGTGGTAAAGCTGATGCGTGAGGAGCTTAACGATAGGGAGGGCAAGGCTATCGGGAGGGGGGAGGATGTTGGCTGCGGACAAACAATTAGTCTCAGCATTATCCCTAGGGACTCGACGGCGGGGCACGTTGGGTACAAATTCCAACGACAGCGCCTGCCAAAATGGGACGAGTGCGCGTCGATCCGATCCCTATTTCTCGTATCCCGCCGCACTAAAAACCGAAATAGGCAATACGCACATAGAACGATCTTGCCCTTCGCTTCGGGGCTCTCGGTGGCTTTCGTAAGAATGGTTTCCAGTGATTCCCATCCGCTCTCTTGTTGCAGATCGCTCTGGACGTCGATGTTCACGGTGAAGCCTTGTGTGAGGGCCCATGCGAGCGCCTCGATTGCTGCCGGTGATGACTCCTTGAACGTCGTCGAGAGCACAATCTTGGGTTTCGCAGAGGCGTCCGCGGTGAGGTAGGCCGGCGGCGATGTAGGTGCGCCATCTTCCAGAACGAACGGAACAGCGATGGCGAGGATGGGTGTTGTCGAACTTGACGCGCTAGATTGCACGCTGAGGAGCAAGAGCGTAAGTCATCCGCACAAGCACCAGAGATACCATATCCTGTTGCAACGCGAGATATGCTGACTGCACCATGATCAAAGAGACCGACTGTGTTCATGGGATACCATGTGCGTCACCTTCGTAACAAGCTGCTTACACCATGCATCCGAAGTGTAACCGGCATGCAACGGTCATACCGCAGAATATCTTGGGTATGATCAGCAAACAACTGTGTATAGCTGTGGTCGAGTTTGGGTCTAGCTGCGTACCGATAACCGTGCAACGAGCATGTAATCACTCGTTACTCGTTACACGGATCGATGACGCCGCTGATGGCACCGCCGCTGTCTGACAAAAACCCAAAGCGATCTAAGCGAGAGAGACGTACTCTTGAACAACTTTCTCCACCTCCTCGGGCTGCACACCATGCAACGACAGCACGACGCCTCTTATCCTGCCGCCCAACGTCTGGCCCGTCTGCTCTTTCCAGCTAGAGAGATTGCCGTTCGGAGCGATTACATGGCCGTCGATGATGGTTTCTGGCTGCAGCGAGCTCGGGCTTGGCGCAAGGGGGAATTGCTCGGACGTGCCGGTGTTGGGTGGCGTGAAGGCAGAGAGCGGGAGCTTCGGGAGCTGCTTGGGGCCCTTGCGACGGGCACCGACGCTGGGCGACTTGGGTGTCGGGGGCAATGCAACCGTGCTCATCGCGAGTGAGTGTTGGAGTGAGTGTTGGGGACGTTGACGACGAGCGGTGGTGGAGGTAAAGAGGATAGGATGAGCTTAAGTAGGAGTGGCTTGATCCATCATGATCATCTTCATCAGTCCTCTGCAGCGCTCGCCCTCTTCGCAGTGCCTTCCACCCCGTTTCGCTCCGCTCCGCTGATTCAGGAAATGTATGCACAGGTTCCCCAGATTCCCCGGAGGCAATCATCAGGCTGTACGAGCGGAAGATGGGCGAGAGTGTCGAAGACGTGCGCGCTTCGGACGTAGCCCTCAGTGAGAGAGACTGTGAGTGCGGCGCGGCTTTTGGGTTATCACCACTCTCGCACCTCAGTTGTCAAGACTCCTCAAATTCCGCAAACACCTTCACGACGACCGTAGTGACGCTGCACAGCCGCACGATAATATGTTCGCAGCTTGCGCCCCTGTGAAGATGTCAAGCTCGAGTAGGCGTACGGGGGCGTACTCACGTACGTGCACATGCCACATATCTTTCCTAACCTAGTATGTTGTAGAACAGCCCAAATATCATCGAACATCACTTCATATTCATGCAATGGCCCACTCTATCTCACCCTGACGACTTCCATGTATGTTCATCGAAGTCGAAGATGTGTTCAAGTTGCGTTCAATCCGCCATGTCTTGCAACATACTCGAGCATCTTCAACCCATCAGACATTTGCGGTGATGTTAACATGTTCTGTCAGATTACGCCATGTACCGATTGAGTCTGAATACATTTCTTTGCCCCCGAAAAGTCCATATCTGTTCAGACAGAATTTGGAGCCAAACATCTCCACAGTTCCGAGCTGCCCCGCTCGAGACTATGCTCGCGAGAGCGTCCGTCATGCGCCTATACCAGACGTTCCCGAGGAACCCGGGGAAGGCTTCGCAATTTGAATCGACGTTCGCAGTATTAGTCGAAGACTGATGACCTCGGCATCCTGACACCCCCACGTTCGACAACGAGCGCGAACCCTCTGCGCCATGGGGACCCTCAAGGCAACCCTGCTATCGCCAAACAACCTATGGGCAACGCCTGGGCAACCACTCACTCTCTCGACGACTATCAGATCGTGGCTTATTCCTCCCTCAAAAGTGCATCGTCATTCTTCCGTTCGCGCGCCTTGCACCGCCCTTACAATGGCACAGCCATTGCGAGAACCTTCTTTTCCACTACCAGCCATTCAGACCTCGGCCTCCGCCCGACAACACCAGGGGAATCCTATCAGTGATATGTCACTGCGGCCACGTCTTGTCGCCTTAACGAATCGCCCTCCGTTGCTTTCGACCTCCGGTGTCTCACCAGTCGCGTTAGTCCTATACTGCGATCTCTGAACCGTATGGTAATGATATATCTTCTGGTGAGTCTTCTGCGTTGTCATATCGCCCCGTAAGCCCGCGGAGCTTACTAGGAGAAGTCAGTGGCGTTGATAGTCTCTCGTCAGTCTACGTGACTAAGGTCTTCACAGGTCTTCGCATGACTATTGTCATCCACCCCAAGCATCTCCTTGACGTCAGGTATGAGTCTCTCATGGAGCAAACACAGTATGGGCTAACCTATCAGTCACATGGGCAACAGGTATCAAATCGGCGCAGTTTGTATAGCCGCGTTGCGGCACATATAAGTATCCGTATCGGCGTAGCATGGAACTATACAACAGAGCGGTGCGAGTACACTATCACAGTCCAAATCCGAGATGCGCGGTATAACATTAGTATCTAAGCAAACGGCTTCACGGAACGGTCCTGAAGGCCTAGCTCTTGCAGGCAACGTCCAACAAACACAAGTGACAACTTCCCGAAACGACTACGACATACAGCAGTAAACAACACCGCTAAGCTCGCTGCTCGGGAATGGATGGAAGGCTCCTAGAGAGAGGCTCTCCCACCTCCTGTTGGCGATTAAGCGGCCGGTGAAGCCAAACGAGCTTCGGCGCGGGTAATGGGTCTCGCGTTGCGCGCACCGGCTGGGGGGCTGCAAGGGCCTCGCGTGCCATCGGTGCGGGGTTAGGATACGGTGGAGGGCTCATGGCTTCCGGAGGTGCCCTGTGTGGGACTTCATGCGTGGGGAGAGGCGACGGCTCGCGCTCGCGCATCTTCCGGGTGGCCTCAACCCACCGCTGAGTGCGGTCATCCTGTGCGCAGCACATGAATCACGTCGATGAGCACGAAGTAACTCAAGCAGGGTATACATGGTGCTCAGGTGGGACACTCACCCCAAAGTCAGACACGCTCCTCCGGTGGTCCATCTCAGTTTCGATGAAGCGATCGAAGGCATCGAGGGCCCGCGCACGCTCCTCCTTCCGGCCCTGCGCGTAGCCCGCCTCGTACCCTTCCGAGTAGCTGGCATCTCTTCCCTCTTCGAAGCCGGATTTCCTACCCTCCTCGAAACCAGTCATCCGACCAGCAGCGAAGCCTTCACTACGCCCTGTCTCGTACCCTTCCCGATGCCCCTCCTCGCGTCCTTCATCGAAGCCATCAGCACGGCCGGTCCCGTAGCCCTCCGCACGCCCATTCTCGTAACCCTCGTCGCGGTGGTCTGTCGCTCGTCTCCTCAGCTCCATTCTGCGCACCTCTTCTCTGCCTGCCTCCCTTGCCTGCCACTCCCTCAGCGTCTGCTCCACCCTCCGCGCCGCCTCCCGCGCCTCCTTCTCATCCTGCTCCTTCTCCAGCCGCGCCCTCTCTGAGCGCGCAAGCTCGGACTGCAGCCTACGCGTCTCCCGCTCCGCAGCGTCCGCCTGCATCTGCCATCGCCTGCACTCCTCCTGCGCGCGCGTCGTGTCCAGCTCCGTCTGGTGCCTTGCCGAATCTGATGCTGCGAGACGCGCGCTGAGATCCTGCGCAGTGATCTCCGCCGTGCGCGCGCGCGACTCAGCGAGGTCCGCGCGCCGCAGCTCCTCCTCCAGCCGCGCGCCTGTCTGCCGCAGGACTGCCTTCAGATGCCGTGCCTGCCGTTCCTCCTCCGCGAGCACGTGCGTGAGGATCGACGCGCTGTCGCTGTCGCGGTCTCGCTCCCGGTCGCGCTTCTCCTTGCGCGGCTTCACTGTCGACGCGGTGTCCGTCGTGCGTGTGGACTCCCGGTCCCGGCTGCGCTCGCGCTCGCGCGCACGGCTAGACTCCCGCGGGGGCAGCGTCCGGTCATGCTCCCGGTCAGGGAGAGGGGGCACATCTTCGGAGGATGGGGTGCGTCCGCGGGGTGTCTGCGAGCTTGAGGACGCGCGGCGCGGCTTCTTGCGGTGCGAGAGGAGGCTGCTGAGCACTGCGGGGTCGCGCAGGATCTCGTGGATCGGTGTGGGCGAGATGCTCGCTTCGTGGAGCTCGTTTAGGAGCTCGACGCTGTGATCGCGGACGCAGATGTGAGCGATCGCTATCACCCGGATCCGCGTCTAGACCGCAACGCGCGACTTACTCGTGGGCGCCCGGCGTGTGCACGAGGGGAGGCGACAACGTGTTGAACGAGCGCGGGGTCAAGAAACCGGGCTGGGGAGTCAGAGAGAGCAGGCCTGGGCTGTACGCTCCACCGCGCATCGAGTCGAACCCAGGGAGAGACAGCGTGTCGCGGGGAGGGGGTGTCGGGGGCAAAAGGTGGGGGCCTCCAGGAGGCGGGATGGGGAGGGGAGGGAGCTCATCTACCACGGTCGTCGCTCGGGGCTCACCGTGCATTTGAATGCGACCTGGGAGAACCTTGGGTGATGGCCGCGCGGGCTAGATCGTCGGACTGGGTGGTGGGAGTGCGGGTGGAGTCGCACTCGAGCGCGTCGGAGGAAGAGCCTGTGGGAGCTGCGCGAAGCACAGGCACGGACACGGGCGATGTCAGCAGAGCGTGAATGGCACTGGGAGAGCCTGAGCTGTCGTGGTGGCCCTATGAGCGGGCATTAATATCCCCGGCGACCCCAGGCTGGGCGTGCTGCCTTTAGCCGTCACTCCTGCGCACAACGTGTTGGACATGTGCGGCCGGCAACTGTAGCGACCGCGAGTCAAAGGGGGTGTTTACCGTTATGTACAGAAATGGGACGCGAGCGCAGCGAGGCCGCTGCGGCGACGTGCTGCGGGGAGCTCATGCTATCACGGGAAATACTGGCCGAGACACACTGCCTGACGCTGCGTGCCTCGGGGCAATGATCTCGAGATATGTCGTCGCACATTGTGCTATACGGCAGATAGGCGCGACGCCGCCCAGGAAAGACGTTGCACCTTGCCGGTTGGGGATTGCTCGGAGGTCGAGCCGAGCAGGCGCGTGTGCTTGAATGTGCTCCGTTGGGGAATCCCGTGCTGTTTACGAGATGGGAAGTCCATGCTTGGAAATGAATGTTTGATGAGCACGGAGATGATCCAAGAGCTCCGCGCTCAAGGAGCAGGCGTTGGGCGAGATGAGGGCGATATGGCTGAGGAGCTTGGTCTAGTCCAGCAATGTCGGTGGCGTACGAACGATCTGCTCCTCGCCTCGTGTTGTTATCGGGCGAGAACCGAACAAGGTCAAGGTGTGGGGGATCAACGACCCACACCCTAAATCTACCGGGCACGCTCATCACCAATTGCGCCAGCGCGAAGCTTGAAGCGGGGATCGCCTGTGGCTAATACTTGAGATGTTAGCTGTTACGGCGGTGGTTCGGCTGCAAAGAAGTCGTCGCAAACTCACCATTAGAGTTTCCCGCGCCGTGCGCATGTGTTGTTCGCTCGGGGAAGGCTCCTTAGATGAGGTTATGATTCGTCATATATGGTCAGGGGCAGGGGGAAACGTGCACACAGGGCGAACTGGAGCCACTAACCCTGAGTGGCATTCTTGATACAGAGGTTGAGAATTGCATGGAACAAACGACATTGATTCAAAGGATCTCCTAACAATAGACCGATCCGACCCTGGAAAAACAAGACGAACTCACAATATCTCGAAGGCTGAACGCTCCTTCTCATCGACACATCACTATCCAAACACGTTCGCTGCTAGTCGCTCTGCTCAAACGGCCTTGTATGGCTTTAGGTTGAGCGGTAACTGATACCCCTTCTCCGGTTCGCTCAGCAGGGACGGACGTCCGAAGGGCGTCTTGCTAATGATGTCGTCCACGGGCACAGCAAGCTCGAATTCGAACGCACGGACGAGCGTGAACAGGATCGCCTTGAGCCTGGCATACCGTCAGTGCGGTAGTTGTGCGTGGAGGCGCGCAAGTAAGACGCACTCAATGATGGCAAAGCGATAACCAATCCACGCGCGCGGGCCTCCGATGAAGGTGAGCAGGTGGCCCCAGACGCCAGGGATCGCCGAAATGGCCTCGGGGGGCTGCTGCCAACGCTCGGGTCTGCAGAACGCAATGTTGTTAGCGTATGCGAACACGTTACGCCCACGAAGAGAACATACTTGAACTCCATGGCATCTTCGCCCCATATTTCCCGGGAACGATGCATGGCCATTATGGGGACGATGATCTTGTTGCCTTTAGCAATCCTGAAACACCAATGAACGTCTGGAGGCTAATCAACAGACTTGGAGGCTTCGACAATGCTTACCGGATTTCGCTGTGTACCTTGCCCTGCCGATCGGTGAACGGCTTGCTGAGCGGAATCACGTCATCCTTGCTCGCGACCCGGGGGAGCATTGCAACTCGGGGGTGCAGCCGGAGAGTTTCGGTGACGAGGGCGTCGAGGTATGGCAGTGCTGAAAGCTCTTCCATCGTCGGTGTGTCACTCGGAACAGATACCAGCTCTTCGCGGAGCTTCTGCTGCACTTTCGGGTACCGAGAGAGCGAGTAGAGGGCCCAAGTAGAAGACATGCCCGTAGTTTCATGTCCAGCGAGGAGGAACCTGGAGTAGGGGAGCCAATGTCAACCGAGTGCGTGGTAGGACTCGACCTGAAGCAGGCGCTTACGTCGGAATCTCTGTACAAGGAGGACGCGTTAGGTCGAGGCTCGCGGGAGAAGCAAAGGGGACGCACGGCCGATGACGTCTTCGTCAGACAACCTTCGGCCCTTGGGGACGTCCTGGGCCATATTGGCACGGATGAGTTGCGTCAACAAGTCATGGCCTTGTAGATCCTTGCGCCCGATGCCCTGGAGGTGTTTCTCCGAAGCCTCCTTGAGGATAGCTGCCTTCCGATCTTTGACCAGTTGTGTTCCAATGCGGTGGAACATCTCAGACGCATAGTCGATAGTAGCCCCACGCTCGGTGCGCTGATGCCAAAGGTAAGCCAAATGACCGCTAAGGCACCACATGTGAAACTCGCTGCTCACCATACGCTTGAGAATTGGAAACCAGAGTCGCAAAATCTGCGCCAATGATGAGATAGACGGGGTGCCCATGAACAGCCTTCTGAACGCCAGATGGAGCTCATTGGGTTCGCCTTCGGGATTCAAGGCGTTGAAGTTGTATCCAAATCCTACAAGGAGGTCGAGGGGTCAGTCGGGCGGGCCACCACTGAACATGATTGAGGTATCATGCCTGCTATGCCAATTATGTCGAGTGTCAATTTGCTGAGGTCGTTGTTGACGTTCACTCGGGCAGTGCCGCTTCGTGCGGCATTGGCCCAGCATTCACGTAGCTGCATATATGAGTTAAAACCAGCGCCGTGCAGGGTATGCGGAGGGAACGAACTTACATCAACGGATTTCTCGACGAAGATGTGTGTGAGGTCACGGACTTGCGCAGGACCAAAAGCGGGATTCTGCCATGCAGGTTGGTTACAGCATTAGTGGATGGGCCCCCGGCGAAGGCACACTGACCAATATTCTCCTCTGTTTCCTATGTTCCTCGCCTAGTAATTATATGTCAAAACAGGTTTATTCCACCATTAGGTGCCGCGAACGTACCCCAAACGGAGAGCAATCCTAAGAAAGAAAAATCATGTAAGGGTTATCAAACGATCCGGGAAGCAGCGTACCTCGCCCAGGACGTCGCGAATACCCCTCTGCGCTTCTTCTGGTCTAGGGAAGTCGTTAGGATGAGACAAGACATGATGGATGGCTCGAGGATCGAGCGACCAGAGGCGCGGCCGCTACGTTTGATGGGTATGAGCGACAGACGGACGAGCGGTAGTGGTAATATGACGAACCATGAAGAATTCACGATCTATCAGGGTTTTCCCATACAGTGTGAACCAGGTGTCCGGCAGAAGAGTGTCGTTTACAGCGTCGATCTCTCGTAAGTTCCCATACACCAAACTGGGCGTTGGTGGGCCTGGTAGGGCGAGTTAACTACATCAGCGTTTGCAACAACGTGTGCTCATTTGGCACGCGCTGTTGCAATAACGTGTGCTAAACGGTCGACAGGCGCCCGTGGGCGGCGCCTTCCCAGCACTTTAGGAAGTGTTCGTGTGCGCATACAAAGCGTCGCATACCTCGAACAGCGGGTGGCGTAGTGTAAACAGATCGTCGTGGGGCTGCTATGGCCCCACGACAGTACTGGCACGGTCATATAGAAAAATTTGAGTGTGCGTTGTGAAAAAAAACACATCAGCGGGTTCGAACACCAGTCAAGCCGATGCACTATGCACACGTTACCAGCTGCGTCACCAGAGCGTATAAAACCAACCAACATGTATCAATATCAGATTATCTGTCATTCCACCGGTAACCTAACGCATGCGTTCCGATCGTCTCGATCGTTTCCGATCGCCTTCTCGAACCGCCACCCCCGCACACCCGATCGTCCCCATCACCCTGCACTGCGCACTTGGCATTTGATACTCTCCACCTCACCTCCACTCCCTCAAATCCTCGTGCACCAGTATCTGACACCGCGCCCACGGCCGGAGAACCTGTTGGAAGGGTCGATGGTTCGCTGTATCCATGACGGCGCAGGCCAAGCTGAGTAAACATAATCCCCCCCCTCGCACTGCCCCAGACTCGTCGACCTCCGAGTCGCCTTGTCTTTGCTCGCACTCCGCAATTCCTTCGACCCTCGTACTTGGCCGCATACTCGGACGGATGTAGCGCCAATTTCTGCGCGCAGCCATGACATCCACTACCTCCCTCCCCAACGCGCACGTCCGCGGCAGTTTCTCTACCGCTCGCGCGCGCTCTCCCTACTCGCCCGCCCTCGCTCTCCCTACTCGCCCGCCCTCGCTCTCCCTACTCGCCAGCCCTCGTTCTCCCTACTCGCCCGCCCTCGCTCTCCCTACTCGCCAGCCCTCGTTCTCCCTACTCGCCAGCCCCCGTTCTCCCCTCGCCCGCCCGCAGTCTGCCCCTTCACACCGACCTCGTACATGCACATTCACGCCGACAACGTCGCTGATGACTTTGCTCCTCGAACTCCGCGTGTCCCCCCATCACGCCCACGTCCACATCGCCAATAACCTCGCTCGATTACGCTCACTTCTCCGACCTCGACCTCGCACCCCCCGGTCCACCTCCTTTCCTCCGCCCTCGTACTCGCATGCGGCTCCACTCGACCTCGCACGGGAACCTAGGACCCTCGCCCACACCTCGGCCATGACACCGCTCGCTCGTCCTAGCGCAATGCACCTCTTCCTTGCGCACACCATCCGCGTCCCCTACGTCTGGCTCGCCCACCGGCGGTATTGTCAAACATCGGCCGCGAGGCAGTCCTTCACCGCCCTCTCGCCTCAGACTCTCCATCGCAGGCGTACATCGCCGTCGTCTTCGCGCGCCCGGGGGGTTGGTATCCCTTCCCCTCGCTCTTTCCATCCTATGTGCACACGTCGTCCAGACCGGACCTATCTACCTAGCAAACGTATATATTTGCATAACATGTATCATGTAGCTCTAATACACACTTTCGCGATGATCCCGCGTATGAATAGAGGCCCATGGTCGATACCGTAGCAATTCTTCATTCGAAGGCGTCGATAGCGTCTATATACATACAAATCCCTAGTGCACAGCAAGAAAACAGATCGACATGCAATGCATATTGGAAATATACAGCCTACATGTCTCCGCGGGATGGAATCATGAAGCCGTCGACGCCGCACAGGAGCGCGTCCTCCAACTTCATGAAGGAGTCCCCGGTCAGGCCGTATGTTTCTTCCAAGATACGCGCGATGCTGGCAACGACAGTCAAGGGGCCGCATTCACACACGCTGCGGAACACTCACTGCGCGTGTTCGTACGCGTACCAAGCATTCGCCTGCGCCGGACGCGCGAGCACCAGCTGTCCCTGACCCTGCGGCGCGTCCAGCACGACCGCATGTACGTCGCTGGCGCCGTTCGGCGTGAAGCCTACGGCAAGCATAGCCTGCATACTCGTGAGTAGCAGCACGTCACGCCGCCCGGCATTCGACGCACCTTGACAAAGTCATCGAAGTCGGCTGCCGCGGGCACCGCCGCGTCCCCACCCAACACACTCTGGACAGCCTACTCACGGTCAGACAGTCACACGCGCGCCCATGCTGCAGCTCATACCATGTACAGATCAGTCCTAAGAGCCCAGGTAACAGCCATGGTACTAGGATAGAGGATGGAGGCGGAGGGGTGAGAGGGGTGGGTGGTGGTAGGAGATGAGGTGGTTGAGTGCGACGACATCGTCACAGTCTGGGTTTTGAAATAGTGACAAGTGACGATGCAACGTCGCGCGAGTCTCTACCAAGCGTCGGGGATGTGAGACGAACAGCGGTGCGCGCGCGAAGTCAATGCTCAGCTCAACGATGGCAATCCTTGCAGAGCACCCGGCGCGCGGTGCGTACGTCGAGCACACATCGCACCGGCCGGCTTCTCGATCACACGGCCGTGGACGCGCCTCCGCAACCTTCGCTGTGGATGACTGACGATACGTGATCTTTGAACCGCATACATACAAATATAATATCTCGCTCGCCACGCCAGCCATGTCCTGTCGAACCCAAAACACAGCTCGTCAGTTGTTGGGACGCTCGCGTCCTGGGCGTACTCACCTGCTCAGCCAACGTACTCCACGGACGGCGTGCCCAATCTACGCCTGACAGATGGGCCGGCGAGCGGGATGTCGTCGACCTCCGGAGACGGCGAGCGTACCCGTTTCTTGCTGTTGCGAGCAACCGTGGTGGCAGCCCTCCGCGTAGGATCTGCAGCTGGTTTATCAAAGGGCAGGGTTAAGGCTTCGATCTCCAAGCCCAACCAAGACAGCTCCGTCGTGCTGCGATCGCGCACGAGCACCGTGTGTGTCTGCTTGTCGACATGGAAGGCGATGTCTACTCGCCTGACACGCCATTCACCGGTCTTGGGCTCCCAACACTCCACGTCGGACTGCGGCCCGAGCACAGCGCGAACGTTGTCCAACGCGCCGATGACTATGTTTCTTTTGTCAGGCATGGGGACTCTGAGGACCTTTTGTGCCTCCTGAGGAATAAGTCAGGTCGCGGCAGACATGCAGATGTTCGGATTATTACACACCGAACCCCAGCAGACGATGTTCAGCCGGTCCAGTGTGCGTGCGCGAGCTTGGATGGCCTTCTCGGTCAGTATATGGACCACGGGCTTGGTGTCTTGAATCCAGCCATCCTCGGCGCTGTATACCTCCATTGCGTTGAAAACGTATCCGAGCGCGACGCACCGCTGGACTAAGGATGGGCGAACGACAAGCGCGGCAGCGCACTTCGGAATTCGGAATGGCACGCTGATGTCGTCGACGCTAAGCCAGGTTTTGTTCTCGGGGTGCCAGAACTCGAAGACCTCGCCCGGCTCCAGCTTGCGCCGCCGTACCAGAGGGTAGTCCGCCAGACGGCATTCGTCTATGCCGCGCAGCTTGACGCGCAGAGTCTTCGGATGCATTCCCGACTACGCGACGCGAGTTAGATTAGCGCGGTACAGTGAGGATATCCGTTGTAGACTTACCGTCGACCAGAAGAACAGAGTAATTCGTTCCTGTCGAGACCTCATCATACAACCATGTACAAGCACCTTGAGCATGACGTACCTCGTCGTGCCCTCCGAGCATGGTGTCCTCGTCGCTGTCCCTTCGCCAGAGGGCAAGCTGCGGCGAAGGCCGTCAGCGTACCACCTGCATGGTCAGACGCTCGACCTACCAGGTAGGGATCCAGCCGGTGAGTTACCTGTCGATGGCGTCAGTGAGTGCTTCGCATATGGATGCATGCTTTACCTCGTGAACGTCTTTCGCCTTTACGCCTAACTCCATCTCCAAGGCTTCCTCGAATCTCCTCCTCTCCTCGTCCTCTTCATTGTAGTCGTCGTCGTCTCCGTCGTTATCGCCCCCGCCCCCGCCGTCGTCGACGTCGAACTCGCCCTCGGTGGCAGACTCATCTTGCTGTCCGACCTCACCATCGACCGCGCGAGCAGCCCACCCGCCCGGCTCTTCTGCGCGCGAGCCACCTCCTTGGTTAGCCACGTTCTGAGGCGGCGTCAGCTAGTCGTGCGGTGTGAGAGCGAACGGCTTACTGCGAAAGGGCGCGTGTCCCACGCCATCGCCTGTTCATCCAGGGAACCCTCCTCTAAAGCGAGCCTACGAGCCATCGCTGCATCTGTTTCTATACCAGCATCTACCGCCCCGAACGCCGGCCCAGCTCCTGGAGCGTGAATGAGGGCATTGCTAGCTTTGCGTTTGTTCTTCCGCGCGGACGCCTTAGCTTTGCCAGCAGTTTCGTCCCGAGTTCTTTCGATTTCGAGCAGTTGTGCGTCGGTCGGTCCGGTTTGCTTCGGAATTAGCCAATGTTTATCTGCACACTAAAGATGTCGTTGAGAGACGTTGCCTCTTCGCCCGGGGAGTAAGAGCTTGCCTCAAAGTAATGAGCCCCTGCGTTGCCCCTCCGGAACATGACCTTGCTTGTCATCACGGCCTCTTCCTTCGTCTTACCGACCTCGAGGCATATCTTGCACGGTCCTACGTTCGGTTTGCGCGCCTCTGCCCCGAGCATGCAGAGAGCCTTTACGTCGGGATGATATTGCGTTTCAACCGGGTGCGGGTTCTTGAACGGCTTGCCAGTCAGGTAAAGTCTCCAGTTGGCAGGAATGTAGTCAGACATGGTGGACGGGAAGAGACAGTCTCTCTCCTACCGCGGCCGATTTCAGATTTTCACCGCGCGATCGGAAAACTTGTAGGGCTATATTGCTAGACCGTCCGCGCCGGTCTTTCCGCTAGCCCCCTGGGTTCGAGCTGTAGGGCCGTGCGTCGACCGCTTCGCCCTACTCGCATTACTTAGTAGCGCAGCGTTGATCGTCGCATCATTCTACATAGTGTACTACATTGCTCGTTCGCTGCCGCGGATGTGTTTATTTACTCTGGCAACTCAATGGGGTCGGACAGTGTGTTACCGTGGCTGTCGTAGTACTCCAGGGTGGCCGCGTCGACATCGCCTTCATCGGAGGAGGAGTCGATCTCGATGACCTCGGCGTTCTCGCCCGGCGCGTTCCCGCCAGGGATAGCCGTGTTCGCGTTCACGTTCGCACTAGCCGCGTTGTCGTCGCCTTCGTCGGAGGAGTCGATCTCGATCACCTCGTCGGCGTTCCCCCCCACCACGCCAGCCGCGTTGCCGCCAGCGCCAGCACCATCGCCTTCGCCTTCGCCGTCAGAATACTCGATCTCGATGACTTCGTCGGCATTCCCACCCGCCGGGTTCGCATCTCCAGTGTCCGCCTCCGCGTTCCCGCCCGCCGCGTTCCCGCCCGCCGCGTTCGCACCGCCCGCCGCGTTCGCACCGCCCGCCGCGTTCGCACCGCCCGCACCGCCTGCCGCGTTCCCGCCCGCTGCGTTCCCGCCCGCTGCGTTCCCGCCCGCTGCGTTCGCACCGTTCGCGGCCTGCACGGCCTGCGCGGCCTGTTGGCGGAGGAGCAGCCTATCGACGTACATCAGCGCACGACCTAGTCCGACGGCCACTCGCACGTGGATCTTCTTGAACAGTACGAAGTTCACATGGCCCGTAAGGTCGATGTCGCGTTGGGCGTTCTTGGGATCCCACTCCGTCGAGGCCACGTCCCACATGTCGATGGCGGCAGTGTGCTTGAACAACGTGTCCCACACCCCGCATGCGTTGGCGGCCGCGATGGACTCCTTCGTGCACATGTCGGCAAACTCCCCTGGGCAAAGCTTTCTGCTCTGGGGGAGCTCGATTAGAAACAAAGTCGGTTCGACCGAGTCCTGCCCTATGTTTAGCGCATGCCTGGAACCACATCAACGGACGTACTTCTTCCCAGACGGCTACGCGCACGACGGACACCTGAGCGTTGCTCGCGATGCGGAGCATATGGAAGTCCATGCGTAGGTTGAGTGGGACGGCCGGCGGAGGCCAAATGCGTCTTTCGATGGCGTCGAGCTCTGCGCCGAAGTTGATGCACCGATGAACTCCCATCGGACGAACGAGAACGACTTGCTCCTCCGGAGTGAGCACGACTTCTGCGTTACCGAGAGTCACAACATCCCACCGTCCCTGCTTGAGGACCCATAGTTCGACGAGGTCGAAGGGCAGCGCCTGTAGCTCGGTGACCATCCACGGTACGTCCCAGAGCTTCAATGAATCCGCGCCTCCTACCAGAAGCTCCATTGCGGTGGGCGGTTGGGCCTCCTTCGATGGAGTTAGTGTACGTCCCTGTTACGCACGCAAGACATGCATACCTTTGACCACAGTGTGATGCCGGCGGGCATGGCGAGCGGGAGGATGGTGGTGCGGGAATTGCAGCTCAGCTCAGCTCGGCTTGACCCCCAATGTTTCCGGCCCCCGGTGGTGCCTTACCGATTTTCCAGCAACCGCGAAGGCCGCGATCTGTGCTCCCGAAGCGGAACGTCCTTCTGTGCACACCGAAATATCTCAGCAACATTTTATTCTATTATTTCCCCCTCTCTCACCGCCCACGACAGATCTCATCTCGATCACGCCCTGCTGGATCGACCACCGCGCCGCTTTTTCGCCGGAGGCTCACCCGACGGAGCGTCCTGACGCGCTTCAACACCGCCCACCTCTGCCGACACCCTCGCACGCTTGTTTCCTAAGAGCTCGTTCTTCTGCGCAATTGTGAGCACCCTAGTCGAGTGTGAGCAAGCATACAGGCGAGGATTAAAGGCCTTACTCTTGGCGCGCCTCTCTCCAGTTCCCTGTCTGGTCCCGACGAGGGCGCCCTTGAGCTATCGACGAGGGTTCCTGGGCGGGCAACGGTACGCCGGTCGTCCCCCGGACAGCGCTGGCCCGCTTCCGCGATTTCCTTTTGCGAGACGCGCCCTCGGGATTAATTAAGGAAGCTGACGTCAGCATAACCGCATTGGGCATGTCGGCGGGCGCGTCGTTCGTGTCGGCGGGCGCGTCGTTCGTGTCGGCGGGCGCGTCGTTCG